>OV839567.1:68030645-68095645 GCA_929447395.1 Epistrophe grossulariae
TTCGTGATCAAGGAAGTGCCAGTTCTAAAAAATAAAAAAAAGTTCGTAAGAAAGTTTTTTTTTTTAAACTTTCAAAAAAATAAATAAATAAATTCTTACTGTTCAAGGATTTTAACTTTCTTTTCGGCAGGCTCTGTGCCGCTCACGCAACTCCGTTGCTCCGCTTAGGGTACGCTTAGTCGCCAGGCAGGCGCCAATGTAATAGTTTTCTTGCGCAAAAGAACTTTTTTTAAAATTAAATTTGTCTCCTAAATCTTTTTCATGCTATGATATTTTTATGCTTAAAAGATAATACCTAAGCACTTTGATCTTTTTCTGAAATCTCATCTATCCACTCAATATTTTTTCATTCTCTTTTTTATTTCGCATTATTATACATAGGTATTTAATATCCTTGTTGTTACATTCTTCTTTTTATCCACTCCCAATAAATTTAACATGGTTTTTGGTGTTTGTGTATGAACAAATATCAACAACATCAACAGCAACATCTTATAACCAAAATAAACAATATTAACGTTTTCACCGAAAAGTGATTAAATTTCATTTCGAATCAATTCACTGCACAACGACGCTTTTTATAAATCATTATCAACAAAATCTTTAACAAAACTGTTTTCGAAATATATTTATTTTTAAAATGGAGTCTTTTTTATGTGAAACACATTCCGACTTTTTTATCTCATCGGACAGTTTAATCCAACATATTCAATCCTGTCATATTGTACAGAATGTGGAATATTTTGTATGCTTACACCAAAGGTGTTATAAAAAATTTCAAAATATATTATATATATTCATTAAAGCGACACATTAAGAGAGTCCATGAAAAAAATTATAACACATTTGATGGTAGAAACGAAAAAAGTTCTGAGAATAAAATCATATATCCTTTAATAAAAGAAACAGAAAAGCAAACTGAACAAATTGAAGTTACATCAGAGATGGAATCTGAAAGTTTTGATAAAATGTCTACAGCACCACTGAAATCAACATGTACTACTGCTTCCTTTTAATAGTAACGATAACTTCAACAAAAAAAATGCTAAAATCTTAAATCGAATCAAATGTGATATTCCTGATCCCTTTGTTGAGATTGTGAACACATGGTATTGTAAGCCTAATTGAAAATCCTAAAAATAAGACAGTTGCTCAAAATATATAACACAATTTTAGAAATCCATTTGATTCTATCAGCAGTGAATTTAAACTGATTCAATAGTTGGAATCAAAAATACTTTTTCAAAAACCTTCGTACTACACAATTAATGAATAAATATGCGAAATAATTTTAAATAATGCCCCGGCCTTAGATTTTAATAAAATAACAGGGATTATTATGCCCTTTGAATTTCAAATACAAAAATGCTTTGAATCCCAAGATGATCTGCTCGAAACTTTAAATAACATGAACGTTTTAAGCTCTTCAACAAACTTACGCAGTCTTATCAATGGAACAGTGTAGTTTATTATTTATTTATATTCCCACCATTCTAAAACATCGTTTAGCTAAATTGCAAAATACATTTATTTTAGGATTTTTTAAAACGAAAGATCGTTCTTCATTTGGAAACAATTTTGCTATTAATCCTTTTGTACAACGTATTCAAAACTTAGAAAACGACGGGTTGGAAATTAAAGTAAATGGTAAACCTTACACCATTTTCTTTGTTTTAGCATTTGGAGTAGGAGATACTTTGGGTCTCAATATCTACCTAGGATTTTCAAATATGTAGTTTCAATTCACAGTTTTATTGTCGGGCATGTAAGAGAAGCAGAAGTGAGATGGAGTTTGATATCACTGAACATCAATATTTATCAAGATTTCTTGCGTTACTTTGAGAACTATCAATGGATATAAAATCCAATAACGAAAAACTTACTGGTATTAAAGAAACTTGTATTTTTAATGATATTAATTCCTTTCATGTATCGAATAATTTTTATTTTGATATTATGCACGACGTTTTCGAGGGTGTTTGTAGGTACGATGTTACTAAAATATTGTTGCACTTTTTAGAAATTTCGAACTGGTTTTCAATGGATATTTTAAACAGTCGTAAGCAATTGTTTAGCTACGGAGAAACTGAAATAGGAAATATTTCGCCACCATCGGTTTTGTCCTTACTAAAAGCACATAATTTGAAAATGAGTGCCCGTGAAACAATGACTCTTATTCATTAAAAAAATATGGATATATTTGTGATTTGAATTCAGTTTATAATGAAATAATTAATTGTAATGAAATCAATTTAAGTTTGTCAGAAGCATATTGCGTAGACAAAATTAAATTAAAAGGAAAATTGTAAAGGGTGTTTTTTTTAGACGTGTGGTTTTCAAGCTGGCAATAGCTACTTTTTTCGGAGTTTGTCTTTTTGACAGTAATCGTCACTTAATTTATGCTCAGTTTGGTTTGCCATTTCATAATGAATAGACTTACTCCTGAATTATAACGTTTGCAAATCGTCCAAATTTATTACTAAAATAATGGTCCAATATTCGGTCGACATAATCGCCAAGCAGAGTAATTCGAGCAACCATGAATCGGTTTCGCACTACGTTTACTCTAGTGGATAATGCGCATCCTCAGAGACGCCGTAAAGTGCGCACCGAAGACGCTATTGCTGCTGTGGAGCAGAGTAACGAAGAAGACCCGAATGAGTCCATCCACCATAACGCGCAACAATTGGAGCTGGGGCCTCTTGGGTCTCTCGGCTGGAATTCTTGGCCATAACATTAAATTATATGCGTTTTATTTCTTCTTGAAAACCACACGTCTAAAAAAAAACACCCTTTATAAGAAAAATTTTTATTTGACGAAAGCAATCGAAGAATCTACTTTTGTTTTTGAAATTGGAAAAAATATTGTGTCAAACTCAGAACTATATTTCTTATGTAAGGAGTGGACAGTCAAATATTTTTGTCAGCATGATCAAACTTTTATAGTAATAAAAAATAATGAAAATCCATTTTTTTTGCACTATTATTCAGAGTTTGAAGGCCCTCCTATACATGCTCATCTTTGAAATGATGGCACAAGAGCCATTCTTCTAAAAAAGTTGTAGGTGTCAAATTTATTAAAATATTTATTTGGATTATTTTTGAAAAATAAATAGATTTGATATTGGAGATTTTTAACGTGTTTTTTCATGAAATAAATAAAAGATATTATTTTAAATAACTTAAAAACACTTATTTTATTTATTTATTTACTTAAATGCATTTCGGAAGCTATGCTTCCATCGTCAGTAAGTTTTATATAAATAATAATAAAAAAAAATAAATTTTTTGATAATATATTAAATACAAATAACTCATTACAAACAAAAACAAACTACACAAACAAATTTATAGTGAATTTAAGATCTATTATAAATTTTTTTGAAAATTGGATCTTTTATTGGTCCATCGTCACTATTCATTAAATTATTTCTATTTTTGAAAATGTAAAGAGATTCAAAAGCATCTAATTCATAATGATTATTTACATTGCGAATTAATTTCAAATTTTGTAAGCTAAAATTATGGTTATTCTCCAGCATGTGTTGTGCTACACTCGACTTTTCAGGTTCATTGTATTTTACATGTGCAAAATGTTCTTTGAACCTTTTCATGATTGGTCTTCTTGTCTGTCCTAGATATTCCTTCCTACAATCGCTGCATCCAATAGTATAAATTCCTGATTGTTGATTTTTCTCAATTTTATCTTTTGAGCCACTAATTACATTTTTGAGTTTTATCTCACTACACTGACTCATTTTGATGTTTTGCCTACTAAAAATTGGTCTTAAATTTGATGTAATTTCTGGATAAAAATTGAATTTTGACCATTTCCTTTGTTCATCGTTTTCATTTCTGATTAAATCTAAAGTTGTATAATTTCTTAAGTTTTGTTTTCTTCTATGTGCAATCGTGAGATCATCTATTAATTGTTCTGTATATCCGTTTATCTTAGCTATTTCTTTGATCTTTCGTATTTCAATGTATTCTCTTTCTTTCGTCATCGGGATGTTTAAAGCTCTAAAAATCATTGAATGGAAAACTGATATTTTGTGTTCAAATGGATGAAAAGAGTCCGATGTTATATATCTTAATTTGGTGGTCCTATTATTTTAATGCGGTCATGCTATGAATATAATGGGATAATACCATTAAAACAATGGTACCACAGTATAGGATCAATGTAGTGGTCCTATTATTTTAATGCGGTCATACTATAAAAATAATTGGATAATAGCATTAAAACAATAGTACCACAGTATAGGTTCAGTGTGGAATGAATATAATGGGATAATACCATTAAAACAATGGTACCACAGCATAGGTTCAATGTGGTGGTCCTATTATTTTAATGCGGTCATACTATGAATATAATGGGATAATACCTTTAAAACAATGGTACCACAGTATAGGTTCAATGTAGTGGTCCTATTATTTTAATGCGGTCATACTATGAATATAATTGGAATAATACCATTAAAACAATGGTACCACAGTGTAGGTTTAATGTGGTGCCCCTATTTTTTTTAATGTGACATGCCTATATTTTTAATAGGATGTCCCCCAGTTTTCAATCAATTTTCAAAAATGTATACTATGATAACAATAGGATAATAATACTATTAAAATAATAGTATGGAGCCAATAGTCTCCACAGCTAGGCTCTATAAATTATAATATTACCCTGTAATTTAAATTACATGTTAATAAATAATAATAATAATAATTATAATAGTATGTATCATTATTTATGAAAAATAAACTCGAAAATATTAATATTAACAATGGCACGGTACAATTGAATAAATGTGATCGTCCTATTGATTTTTAATCGAACATATCCTATTAATTTTTAGTGATTAATAGTACGTACCATTGATTAATTATTAATAGGACATACTATTATTTTTATACTGTAAAACTATAAAAACAACAGTACAGGCGTACCATAGTAATAATAATATCAAAACCATTGGAATAATGGGACAGATACCATTGACTAATTTGAATGGTATTTTCACCTGATATCAATAGGAAATAACAGTATTTTTAAATTATAGTATCTTTTGAGTGGCATACTGTTGCTTCCACAGCTTTCATTGGGGGCTTGGGTTGCCGTAGGAAGTTGCAGGTTTCGTTAACATTGTGGACCATTATTTCTATATTTGTATTTATGGTTGAACGGGTTTCGCACCATGTAAAGTTAATTGAATAATAATACTAGTTCTTTACTAATTCAATTATAATATTTATTAAGTGTACGAGTACAACTTGCTCTAATTGCTAACCTCTAAGAACTGAGGTTTACCTCGTGGTTGTCCAGAGGTGAAAGATGGACACACGTCATAACAAGATGTGTCAATAATGTAAACATGATAAGGGTATGAGCATACCCAACTCTCACCTTCAACCCCCATAAAATTGTTAGCGGTGACCATATCGATGGGAACTTTTGACAGTTTCTTATAAGAACACCATGGGGAGGCTATATACCAAAATCCATCTTTCCGGCGATTATTTCCTAATTGGGCTGTTTTGATGGCTTTATTGACTACTGATGTATATATAATTTGTACAATAGCATTAATTATTGAACTTACAGCTCAGTGTAGCTCATTTGTGGACTGTATTCATGGTTTTGTTTCCGTCATATTTGATAGATAGTTTTTCTTGGTAAATTTATTAATATTAGTACTTGTACTTCCGTACACACAAATTAGATCATTTCATTTTATTAAATCTTCAAAATGGTTTATAATAGAAAAGTTGTCCAATATGTGATGTTAAGGATGAACAAAGAAAATGGAAAGAAAAATCTAGAAAAGATCTATACAAATTGCAGTTGGATATCCGTTACATGAAAAAAAAGTATTTACACACATTAAATCAAAGATTATTTTATTAAAGTTTTAAAATGGTTTTATCATAGAAAAGTTGTCCAATATGCGATGTTAAGGATGAAAAAAGAAAATGGAAAGAAAAATCTAGAAAAGGTGTCTATATATATTGCAGTTGGATGTCCGTTACATGTAACGTCATATTGCGGTTCTACCATTGATTCTCTGTGAATTTTTTTCTGTGAAAAATGTTCATTTATAAATTGGTTTTCTAAATAATGTTTTGTTTATCACCTTTATGTCTTCAATATTATGTAAGCTTTCATCCGAATATCCTTTCATTGCTTTTGTTGCTACAGGTCCCATATAATTGTTCACGATAGCAAATTCCATTAAAGAGAGAAAAACGAATACCGAACATGATGACATCCAAACGTCGATAGCTTTCACGTACGATACAGGCGGCAATGATTGCTGAGACTGAGTGTTTTGTGTTGCTAGCGTAAGTAGTGAGGTAACGCCTAAAGTTACTCGAGCCGGGATTGCTTCAGGCTTAATCCAAAAGGAAATCCAAGACATGACAACAATTAGGGCTGAAGGTATATATGTATGAAACAGATGATATCCTAGCCTGCGGCGTAGATTGAAAACAATCGCCAAGCAAGTAAAATTGCCTTAAAAAAGAGAGAAAAATAAAATAAAAATTTATTGAAACATGGTGAACTTATTTAGGTTAACGGTATTCCATACAGTTTAGCCCAAAGCCCCATATCTCACTAATGATAAAAACAAATATTGTCCAAATGTTGTTTACCGAAATAGTTTTTGTAAAATTTAAGAGGTATTTATATTATAAAGTAAAACCCGCTTAAGAGAAACCCGCTTATCTGAAACACTTTTTTCATCCCCGAGTATTTGTCGACCAATTACCTTTATAACACTCCGTTTAAGCGAAACTCGCTTAAGTGAAAAACCCGGATATCTGAAACATATTTCAGTTAAATTTTTCATTGAAAAAAAACTCTCTTAAGTGAAAAAAAAAATTAAGAGAACAGAATAAAAAAATTGCTGGACGCTTTTACTTCTTTTTTATTTTTCACCTCCACCAAATTTTCATCACAAAAATGACATTTGAATTTCTGATATGTCAGAACCCTTTTTGGAATTTTTAAATCCGCTTAAGTGCAATTTTTTTTTCTTTTATCAGGACTCCGCTTAAGTGAATTTTTTTTTTGCACTTAAGAGGGGTTCGTTTAACTGAAAAACCCGCTTAAGTGAAAGAAAGACTGTGACATTTTGCAGTTTCTCTTAAGCGAGTTTTATTGTACATATATGTATACTTATTTATTTTATATGAAAAAAGCTATTTGAAAAAGCCAGCTTACTTTATATTTTGAGTAAATCTCTTTAGGATCCCAAAGAAAGAAATCCACCGTCATTTAACTTTTAAATACCTAAAAACATTTAAAAATCTTCATATTTATATGCTTATATTTTTAGCTCTAGAAACTTGTGTAAGAAATCTCAAAATACATTCAAGATGAAAATTCAAAGCTGAAAGATAGTCTCAACATAAATAAATTTCAACATTTTTTGTTTAGACTTTTGATCCAATCAGTTTATGCAGAAACAAAAACTTAACAAATAAATAATTAAAAGAGTTAAGATTTCTTTTTAAAGCAAGCTACAACTAGCGACGAAAGATTTACCAACACAAAACTGTGAACACTTGCTTAACACTTAGTGCAGTGTTAGTAACTAGTTATTAAGCAAAAAACTAAAGCAAACGCAACCTAAAGAAAAAATTATTATCAATATATGAAAACAAAAAAATATAAATAAAAATAAATAAAACTAATACAATTACTGAGAACATATATCTGAATTATTAGGGGCGTTCACATTCAACGACATGTTCATCAACACGTGTCGTGTCGTTAGATTTTTGTAATGTGAACACCAGTCGAACGACCGTTCTATCGACTAGCTCTGTAGTTTAAATTATTTAATTATTATTATTGAACGACCGGTGTAGTCAGAGCCGGATTAAGACATGTATAGAGGCCCCAAGGCAATGCTAGCCTCAGGGCCCCCTCCTCTCTAAAAAAAATGTTGCTCAATGGAAAATTAATGAAAAAAATGTAAATTTAATATTAACATTTTCAGTTTTCAATATTTTATTTTTTGAAAATAATATAAATAAATGAAAAATATTAAAAATATAGTTTTTTTTATTTATTTAAAAAAAACTTTCATTTTTGTTAAAGAACTAATTTTTATTTTTTATTACTATGTGCTACGCGTTTCTGAAATTATAGTTCTATCTTCTGGCTATGGCAGCTGATGGAATTATAATTTCCGAAACGCGTAGCACATAATAATAAAAAAAAATTAGTTTTGTACCTACATATATGATCATTTATTGATAGCTAGGTAGGCGGTAGCTTTTCGAATAGCATTCTATAATCGTTTACTCGATATCATAAACCCGTTTTCTCATTAGGAAACCAATTGCTGTATATGTTTTTTTTTTATTTTCTTTGGTTTCTAAAATCACTTTCATTTCGGTCGAGAAAACAAAATCGGAAGAGATTTTTTCTTTTAAAGTCGCTTAAGTGAACGACCCCAGTTTTTCAGTGAGAGATTATCTCAGCTCCGGGGTTTAAACATGTTTTCAGTTAGTTAAGATCCGGAATTATTTCAACAAATTTGGTGAATTAACTCTTAAGCTAAGACCGCACTTGGGGGAACTGCACTTCAGCGGAACTGAACTTCACGACTTATTTGTAGGAAATTGTATGAGCTATAACGCACTAAGCGACAACTGCACTTCACGACGCGACACTATGCGACAAAGTTGATAATCTGACCAACTGTGTCGTGACGTAAAGTTTCGATCAGTTTCGTGCAAAAGTGCGCACGGTGTCGCTGAAGTGCAGTTCCGCCTAGTGGGGTTCTACCGTTAATAGGTATTTCTTTCAAAATTTGATGGAAACCGAGGTAGTGTGGTACCTGGTATGAAAAAAGGCTATTTTCACCTCTATTATTATAAATATTTGACAGCTGAAAGTTAAGCTCAATCATACACTGAAGAACTGCTTTTCAGTTAACTCGGGTTCAAAAAAAAATTACAGATTTTATTCATAGAGTAACTAAGGGACATTGAAAATGAATTAAATTTGCTAGAAATAACAGAAACATGAAAAAATCTTTATAGCTTAGATTTTGTCTCTTATTTGTACATTAATGGCCTGTTGTACATTAGTGGTTCCTCCTCGGTTCAAGATTTTAACTCACCAATTTCGGCAGATTAACTAACGTTCAGCGCTGGTTCAAGTATGTAATTGGTTATTATCACACACTTGAACAGTAAACCACTGTTGAAACTCAATTAATCCGCCGAAATCGGTGAGTTAAAATCTTGAACTGAGGCTGAACCACTATTGTACAACTGGCCATTAAAGATCTGACTATTAGAATTTAAGGCTATGAATCAATCCAGTTGTCATAGTAAGCCACTTCACTGACTTCTAATTCTATACCACGTATGTACCCAGCTTGACATCTTACCTTAGTTTTAAGACTTCAACCTTAAAGCCTTGGTCAAACAGAACTCGGGCTGGATGGCGGTGCGGTCTGAAATCGTAGTTATCTGAATTCAAATGTACTTTTATTTTGTTTCATTTGGTAATTTTTGACACTATAGCTTTGCAAAATTTCAAGGCCCTGCGTCGCGTCTCTTATGTTCGGGTTATAACATCGAAAGAGAAAAATCCCATTTCAACTCGAAGAAGGTATTCAAATGGGTTGAAGCGTAGTTTAAACACGCAAACTCTGAATAGTTACGAGAAATTTC
Source organism: Epistrophe grossulariae (assembly GCA_929447395.1). NCBI lineage: Eukaryota > Metazoa > Arthropoda > Insecta > Diptera > Syrphidae > Epistrophe > Epistrophe grossulariae. Next base: position 68,040,339 of record OV839567.1, read on the forward strand.
TCAAAGTTATTTATGTTCTGTTAGTTCACAAAAACTAAATTGAGTAACAATTATTATCAAATTTAATTTATTATTAAAAAAAAATTTAAGAAGCACAAAAATTCTTAAGATCCGTGGGGCCCTTAGGTGGGGCTGGGCCCCTAGGCAGTTGCCTTTTTTGCCTGAGGGTTAATCCGCCACTGGGTGTAGTAAATGTGAACTCCAGTCAGATGACCGAAAATTTAATTTTAAACATTAAATAATAAAACAAAAGTAGAAACAAATAAAATTAATGCGCTATTATTGGTGCAAATAATGAAATTCTCTTTTTTTACTCTTTGATAAATTATTTTCAAATGATGTCGGTACGACAGTCTTTAAATGTGAACGCTAGCAAAACGACTCGGGTCGGCTGACACGTCGTTGAATGTGAACGCCCCTATTAAGTAAATTTAAAAGCGTGGCATACTAGTCTTCAATATAGTTTTAAGTTTAATTTCATTAACATTAAGAAATTTTTCACATTGAACCAACTTTGCAAATGCAAAAACAACAATTTAACAGCGCATTGAAACTTCAGCAGTTACTATAATGTGAAAATTATCTTTCCAATAAATTTGCTTGTTATGTTGGTATCTTTGCGTGATTTCCATGAATATATGTTCGGTGAGTATGGTAGTTTTGAAAATATTAAAAAAAAATAACTTTTGTATGAAGATTTAAAATTATACTATGCGAATTATTTTATTAAAAAATATAAAAATACATCTTCGATGATGCAAATAAAATTATTTTAATAAAAATTATCATTCACAATTGCTAAATCATATAGAACAACATTGGAACAGAATAAGAGCAAAGATAATATAATAACAAGATGTCGCATCCAGTACAAAAAAAGGGAACCCAAAATTTACCGCTCCGTATCTAATAACAGATACGACAACATGTTGCTAAGTGTTGCTTTGGAAGCGAGAGCGAAGTTGCTCTCTGGATTCAATTTAATATTGCATTCTCTTAAAAATATCGCAATATACTGCTTTTTTCTGGTTGTTCTTGGATATAGATTGACGTGTGAATATACATATTCTATAATGATTTTAAGCGAAGGAATGATAAGGGTAGTCTTGTTGGCGGCGGATTTTTTTTTAATTTAATTTTTTTGCTTTATCCTTTATTTGGGTGATCGGTGGTGCAAGCACATTTTTGTTGTTTTTGTTTCAGTAAATGGATAAAATTTTCTTTATGATATTATTTGTCTTTTGAGGATTTTTGTGCTGGTTGAATTATAATTTTTATTTATGTATGTACGTACATATGTACATAGGTAGGTACTTTTAGATGAGTAGGTATGAACAAAAATTGATTCTTTAAAGGATTTCTTTATTTTCACTTGTAGAAGTAGTTCGGTCAATGAAGGCACAAAATCAGCCCAATTACCTGGGAAATAATTGAAGGAAAGCTGGATTTTTGGTATACAGCTTCCTCATGGATTCTTAAGAAACTGTAAAAATTCCCCATCGATATAAGCACAACCAACAATTTTTTTTAAATGGTTTTTCACGAATAACTCCCAAATTGTAAGTTGTAAAAAAAGAAATGCTGGAGACTATTTTATAGCTTGAAATATTTTCTACAAAAAAGATTAACATACTTTTTTATGAATAACATACTTTTTTTCATGTAAATAACCATTTTCGAAATAAATCAATCAGAAGAGTTGAGGGTTTTACTTTTCTACGGCTTAATTCCAAAACTGTCCATTTTGTGATTAAAGCATCAATTTTTTTTCATTGTTGGTACATTATATGGACATGATTTTAAGATATCGGCCCACTCTATTGGTTCAGCCCTATATAGATGGGAGAGGTAAATTAAAACAAAAATTTATAAAATAAAAAATTAATATTAAAACGTATCGGCAACACTTACAAAATTATGTTATTTTTAAAGCCAGCAATTCATTCTTTATGCATGTATTTAAATGAAGTTATTTAAGTGCTTCGTTTTTGAATAAATTATTTTTAAACTTAATTCTTCGAATTTTATTTGAATTTTATTCGAAAAATTAAAAGTTTAAAAATCATTCATTCAAAAACTTAGCACTAAAATAACTAAATTTAAAATCATAATTAAAAATTAAATGACTGGCTTTGAAAAAAAATATAACATGTTTTTGTAGGTGTTACCGTTGTGTTTTTATATTCATTTTCTATTTTCAATATTTTGTTTTTTAATTTGCCCCTCCCACCTTAGGTGGTGGACACATACAGTGGGCCGATATCTTAAAATAATGTTCATGTAATGTACCGACAACAGAAAAAAGTGGATGTAATTATCACAAAATATATAATAATTTTTTTACTATAATATAGAAAAGTAAGAACCTTAACTCTTTCAGTTGGTTTATTTCGGAAACGGTTATTTTTATGAAAAAAAGAATGTTGATATTTTTTGTAGGAAAATATCGTTTAATCCGAAATATAATTTGTGTTTTGAGCAAAACAAATTGATTGACAAATGTCACAATTTTCCACAATAACTTAATTTTTTTTCTAAGTTGCCGTACTTTGGGAAATGAAAATTGTTGGGTGAAAATGATTGAACAACCGGTTTTCATATTTCGCTTTCATATTTTGGTGCTTTCATATTAGTACATTCATTTTTCCACTTTAAGCCTGTTAAAAACGTGGCTGAAGGCCACAACAAAACAAGGAGAATGGAATTAATATTTTCACCAAATTCTATTACCTATATTACTATTTCAAACTAAAAATATCAAAAAATGAATTAAATTCATTTCATAACTGGAGTGTGTTTTTTTTGTTGTGTCTTTGTGTTTTTTCTTTTTTTCGTTATCTTACTGAAATTTTACTTCTTCTTCGTATAAGATGGTTAATAATAAGAAAGTTTTTCATTTTGCTCCTAGTTTTGTCGAACCCCTCCCCCAAAAAAAAATTCCTGCGTACGCTAGTGCTAGCTAGGTAGGTACTAATTTAGGTAGGAAGGTTACTAGTTTCAAGGCCTGTCTCTGACAAATTAAAAATAATCGAACCTAAATCAGGGAAATTGTTTGAATAACTTAACATACAGCTTCCAAATTAAAAAAAAAACAGAGCGAGTTGAAATTTTACGTCAGATAAACTTAAATAGATTCATAATTAATATTGATTAATTTGTGAAAAACGATTAATGTTCCAGGTGAATTTTTGATTTTTGACATTTTTGAAAAATATCAATGATTGAAATTGATGATTTGAATTTTCGAAGGGTGCAGGGTACCTTCTTAATTCTATGATAATTGATAACTCTCGTCTTATATTTGGTTTTATGGACTAGGTATTTTTTTAAATAATTTACAATTTATTTTTATTTCATTCAAAGTGAGTAGTAAAAATTTCAAAGAGTGTATAAAAAATTCATGTGAAGAATTAATTATGGGTTCATATTGAATTTAAGGGTGTATTTTAAAATGGCTTTATTTTTCATTTCATGGGAGGTGAGGACTAGGCTTGAAATGGAAATAAGTAACATTTCAGGAACAGAAGATATCAGTTTTTTTTAAATAATATGTAAACTGTAGTGAGTGCAAAACTCAAAATATTGGATATTATAGTAGCAAGATGGACAGGTTCTTCCCATGACAAAACTATATTCAATAATACATATTTATAAAATACAAGCTTCAAAACAGAGTTTGGCAATAGTTTCACTATCGGTGATAAAATATATGATGCCTTTTAATAACACTTCAAACCCTATCACACAGGGCCGTAGCGTCCATTGGGGCAACCGGGGCCCCCAACGGAGATCTCATTATGTTTCTTTCGAATCAGTTTTAACCTTGTAAGCAATTTATAATTGATATCTATTGAAAATCGAAGTGCACGGCATATAGATGTAAAGTAATTGAGGAGTTCGCGAGAAAAAAAAACATTTTAATAAACTTTTATTTTTGTAAGTAGAAATAAATTTATCAACGTAACAAATACAAACATAATAAGAAAAAAGGGTAAATTCATTTAACCAAGTAATTAAGAAATAGGGCCTTATTTCATAATGAAATAAGACCCCAATGGAATATGATCCCAACATTAATTTTGGGGTCTAATTTCATTTTATTTTTAAAAATGTTTTGGGGGCTTATTTCATTTTGCATAATTAACTTGTTTATGCCAAAACAACTTTTTTCACAAAAAGTATTATGAAAATTCACTAATCGAGTAATAAAGAACATACCTACCTTGCTTGCTCACATAAATACAGTGCCAGCACCTAGCATTATGTCGTATAAACACTGAGGAATGTATAGGGGGCATGCTGCCCCTCTGCAACCCCCCAGCTCGGGCACACTATAGGATTTGGGGTAAGAGGCTGGGTGTATGCAAATTCTCTTTTGCATTTAAAGAATCTGGATCATCGCACCTACCCCAAATTCTAAAGTGTTCCCAAGCAGGGGGATTGCGTATAAACCTCACTGTTTATACGCCGTAGTGCTGGGTGCTGGCAAATTGGGGTATTATACAATTTTTGAAAAAAGATATGGACAAAACAAATTGGGGTAATATTTCATTTTTGAGAAAATACTACAAATATGGACAAAACAAATTGGGGTGTAGTTTCTTTTATTTTTGGGGTGCTTTTCATTTCGTTGAGACCTTGTTTCATGGGACATAATTTCATTGTGAAAAAATCCCCAATTTCGGGGCTTTATTTCATTTTATTTCCTGGGGCCTAATTTCGCAGAGCCGTTCGTATGTGCATAGAGACATATCTGCATATTTCAAATTATAAACATTAAGTTCACCTGACACCTTCTGCAAGTGAAAATAAAGAATTCCCTTAAAGTATCAATTTTTTTTCATACCTCCTCATATAAAAATACCGACCTACATATGTACGTACCTACATACATAAATAAAAATTATAATTCAACCAGCACAAAAATCCTCAAAAGACAAATAATATCATAGAGAAAATTTTATCCATTTACTGAAACAAAAACAACAAAAATGTGCTTGCACCACCGATCACCCAAATAAAGGATAAATAAAAAAAAAAATCCGCCGCCAACAAGACTACCCTTATCATTCCTTCACTTAAAAACATTATAGAATATGTATATTCATACGTCAATCTATATTCAAAGGACAACAAGAAAAAAGCAGTATAATGCGATATTGTTAAGAGAATGCAATTTTAAATTGAATCCAGAGAGCATCTTCGCTCTCGCTCCAAAGCAACACTTAGCAACATGTTGTCGTATCTGTTATTAGATACGGAGCGTTAAATTTTGGGTTCCCTTTTTTTGTACTGGATGCGACATCTTGTTATAGCTTGAACCAATTCAGTTGGCCAACGGTCGGTTGCGCAGAGAGAGGATTTAAGAGAACAAAAATGGCACGCAAGATATTTAATGAGTCCAGATTTTTCCTTGAATTCTACCAAAGATAATATAATACCAAGATGTCGCATCCCATACAAAATATTGGAACCCAAAAATTAAGGGCTGGGATCTAATATCAGATCCCACAACATGTTGCTATTTGCTAAATGTTGCATTGGCCAATATAAAGAGCGAGAGCGGGAGATCTCTGCCTGTATACAACTTAAAATTTGAATTCTCTTCAAAATGTATACCTCAATTCTCAAAGGCAAAAGTATTTGTTGTTTTTGCCGGCCTTGTTGGTGGCGAGTGCAGGAGACTTGCGGTGGTTGGTTTTTTTTTTTAGTTTTTTGCTTATCATTGGTAATCTTGTGTATCTGTATAGATAGATATGCAGTAACTTTTTTGTTCGTTCGTCGCATTTTCGAATAAAGGGTAGCAAGGATTTTCTTTTGGTGTTTTTTTTTTGTGAGGCACCTAGGTAGGTAGGTATACCTAAGTATGTAGGTTCGTGCACAGTTGGCTATTTTGTATTCCCTGAGAAATAGAACAAAATTATTGTTCATTAATTTATTTACGTGTGAGTTCAAAAGTTGTGAGGTAGGTAGCTTATTGAAGCAGGATTTTGATTTGGATGATCGGTGATGCTAGTAGGTACATTATTGTTTTTTTTTTGTTTCAGTAAATGAATAGAATTTTCTTTATAATATTATTTTTCTTTTGAGAATTTTTGTGCTGGCTGAATAATAATTGTTATTTATGCATATAGATACGTTCATATGTAGGTAGGTACCTACTTTTATATCATTAGATAAATATAAAGTACCTAGATAGGTAGATAGATACTAATTTAGGTAGGTAGGTTACTAGTTTCTAGGCCTGTCTCTGACAAATAAAAAAAATGGAAACTGAATCTGGGAAATTGTTTGAGTAACTTAACATAAAGCTTACAAATAAAAAAAAAATAGAGCAATTTGAATTTAACTAAGTAAATTAGGTATAGGTAGTAGGTATTGATGAATCTTCAAGGTGAATTTTTGATCGGTTTTTAACTTTTTATTGTTTTTAAAGCTACCTACCTAGATGGATATTTTTGAAAAATTTCAATGATTGAAATTAGTGATATGAATTTTTAATTCTATGAAAACTCACCTTATACCTATTTGGTTTAATGAAATAGGTATTTTACAATTGATAAATCAGTTGAACTTTTTTTAGAAAATCGAAAATAAAACAATTGCGGGGGAGAGTATGATAACTATGGCGCCAAGAATTGATAACGGTTTTTTTAGAGGGGTCAAAAATAAGCATTTTTCATTATAGGAGGGCGGTGGGGTCTATCTCGCTCCGTTTATGAGGTAGGGGCAATTTAAAGAAAAATTACTTAAATTTTTAAAAAATATTAAAAAACAACGGCAACTAAAAAAAAAGTACTGTACTGGTTTTGAAAGCCAGAAATCTGTTCTATAAACCTAAATTTAAATAAAAATATTTATGTCAACAGTTATTGAAAAATTCGCATACAAACTCAAAATTTTGATTAAAAAAAATAAAAAAAAAGTTAAAAAAGTAGTTTTCGTAATTATAAATTTTCTAAGAAACTAGAAGACATAAAATCATTTTTTTTTTGAGTTCGACTCAGAATTGATATTAACACTGACATCAAAAAGCCAATTTAGCACTTCATTCCACAATTTAAAAAAAAAATTGGCCTAAACTTTTTTTTTTATTTTTGTTCTCAAAATGTTGAGTTTTTATGCGAATTTTTCAAAAATTGTTGACATAAATATTTTAATTTAAATTTAGGTTTATAGAGCAGATTTTTGGCATTCAAAACCAGTATAGTAATTTATTTTAAGTATTGCCGTTGTTTTTTAATATTTTTTTTAAATTTAAGTCATTTTTCTATAAATTGCCCCTACCTCCTAAACGGAGCGATAAAGACCCCACCGACCCTCTACAAAAAACCGTTATCAATTCTTGGCGCCATAGTTATCATACTCTCCGCCCATTTGTTTTATTTTCGATTTTTTTAAAAACAGTTCAACGGATTTATAAATTGTTTAATAAAATACCTAGTTCATAAAACAAAATATAAGGTGAGTTTTTATAGAAATAAAAAAAATTGTCAGAGACAGGCCTAGAAACTAGTAACCTACCTACCTAAATTAGTATCTATCTACCTATCTAGGTACTTTATATTTATCTAATGATATAAAAGTAGGTACCTACCTACATATGAACGTATCTATATGCATAAATAACAATTATTATTCAGCCAGCACAAAAATTCTCAAAAGAAAAATAATATTATAAAGAAAATTCTTTTCATTTACTGAAACAAAAAAAAAACAATAATGAACCTACTAGCACCACCGATCATCCAAATCAAAATCCTGCTTCAATAAGCTACCTACCTCACAACTTTTGAACTCACACGTAAATAAATTAATGAACAATAATTTTGTTCTATTTCTCAGGGAATACAAAATAGCCAACTGTGCACGAACCTACATACTTAGGTATACCTACCTACCTAGGTGCCTCACAAAAAAAAAAACACCAAAAGAAAATCCTTGCTACCCTTTATTCGAAAATGCGACGAACGAACAAAAAAGTTACTGCATATCTATCTATACAGATACACAAGATTACCAATGATAAGCAAAAAACTAAAAAAAAAAACCAACCACCGCAAGTCTCCTGCACTCGCCACCAACAAGGCTGGCAAAAACAACAAATACTTTTGCCTTTGAGAATTGAGGTATACATTTTGAAGAGAATTCAAATTTTAAGTTGTATACAGGCAGAGATCTCCCGCTCTCGCTCTTTATATTGGCCAATGCAACATTTAGCAAATAGCAACATGTTGTGGGATCTGATATTAGATCCCAGCCCTTAGTTTTTGGGTTCCAATATTTTGTATGGGATGCGACATCTTGGTATTATATTATCTTTGATTCTACAGTGCCTAACTCAACTTTGTTTTTTTTTTTATCTTAAATGAGATTGAATGTATGAGTTTAATTTTTTTTATTTGCATAATTTCAGCGCACTTATAAAAAAGAAATATTTTGCAAAACGCAATTGGGTTAAACATAAAAAACTACCTGTGACATAGGATTAATTGATAAATAGTTAAGGGATTATTGTTTGTTTCTATGTTTTATGGTTTTATGATTTGTGGCTTAGGAACAGAGGATCCGTGGGCGATGTGTTTATATTTGTTTTATGGCGTTATGACCTGTGGGGTTTTGGGGAATCATTAATAGATCAGCGTTTACGAGTTTGAATAATTTTTACCTACGAGTTTTTAAGAATGAAATTTCCTTAGGTTTTAATAACTTTTACCCGCAAGTAAGGAATAATTAACATTAATTTATTTTAATTTAAAATAATTATTATACATTTGTATTTCAGAAATAAATATAAAACAAAATAATAAAATAACATAAATAACAATAATATAAATTAAATAATAATTATTCATTTAAATATACCAAATTTTTAAGAACTAATATCGCTATCATAGTCGGTTGAAGAGTCGTCACCTGGATTAATTATAATTGAATCCGAAATTGTGTCCCACATCAGGTCGTGAGAAAAGTATTCTTCCTCAGTTCTTATGGCTTTTTCACACACTTTTCGCCAATCCTCAGCCGTTATTTTGGAAAATTCTTCTTCTGCTAACTTTTGAACATCTAATATTTTGAATGTTGTGTTTCGTGAGCCTACTCTTGCCTTGACAGTTGCCCAAATATTTTCAATGGGATTGAGATCAGGATGATAGGGTGGTAAACGTAGAACCTCATGTCCCATATCGTGAATAATATCGTCAATCTTATGCTTTGGATTGTGTATAACTCGGTGTCGTTTTATTACCTCATACAGTTCAAGTTTCAACATCTGTATAGTATGCGGAATATTGTTTTCGGTTAGCCATTGTATCATCTCGGATTTCTTGCTAGCAGAAGTAATTTGTTTTTCTTCTAATTTATTGTGATACGAGGCGTTGTCCATTACAATAACTGAAGGTTCCTCCAAGTTATTCAAAACCTGTTCTTGCATCCACTTGCAGAAATTTTCGAAGTTCATGTCGTCGTGATAGTCTCCCGTTTTCGTTCCAGATTTGAATAAAAGTAAGGCGTTTTTCACAAAACCTTTTTCACCACCAGCGTGCGCCATTATCAACCTCTGTCCCTTTGAAATTGGCGTCTTCAACCCACTGCTACTGTCATCAGTCCAAGCCCTTGGCCTTGTATGTGAGCTGTGAATATAGCTTTCGTCCAAATAAATGATGTCATATCCTTTTGATCTGTATTCCCGGATTTTTCTCAGATACTTCACTCGCATGAGTTTAATATCATTTCTTTCACAAAGAAGTTTCCGGTTGTTTTGCGTTTTCTTGTAGCTAAACCCGTTGCTTCTTAAAATCCTGTTGAGAGACGTAATACTTAAGTTAAGCTCCAAGTCTTCCTGGACTCGTTCTCTTAACATTTTCAAAGATATCATCATCTTTTCCTCCTGGTGGAAGTTATGCATTATACGCCGAATAGTTGTGTTGTCAAATTCGTCTAGTCCAGTTTTCCACTTCGTATGTGGTACTTTTTTATTTGGTGATTTCGCAACTCCTGTCTCTTCGTATTCCTTAATAATCCTTCTGATTGATCGTTCAGAAATTCCAGAAATTTCGGCAGTATGTGTGGTTGCGTAACTCACAGAATTTTCCAAAAACAAATTCTTGGCTTCTTCCATTTTCTCATTATATACTCTAACAACTATAATACGTGCCTGGCTTCCAATAGGTTTTCCTTTTCTAAATGGATCCATGAAAATTTCTTTTAAATGAATTTAGTTGTTTAACTCGTTGTTGTTTTTTAAAAACTGATTTCCAAACCAAAGCAAATATCTTTTAAATACGTAAATTCCCTCTGATGAAAAATTTCATTCTTAAAAACTAGTAGGTAAAAATTATTCAAACTCATAAACGCTGATCTATTAATGATTCCCCAAAACCCCACAGGTCAAAAAATATATCAAATAAACACTAACGCCATAAAACAAATATAAACACATCGCCCACGGATCCTCTGTTCCTAAGCCACAAATCATAAAACCATAAAACATAGAAACAAACAATAATCCCTTAACTATTTATCAATTAATCCTATGTCACAGGTAGTTTTTATGTGTAAGCAATAGATTTATTTTTTATTATAGGTGCACTTAAATTTGTCCCAATAATAAAATCAAAAATTCTTAATCTTAACTTTTCGAAGTAAAGTTTACACCTAAAAAATCTCTTTCTTTTATCCCACCAGAGATGAAATACTTTTTTAGACATCAAGCTATGAAAAAAAATTACTCCATGATCATCTCTCAATGAAGGAAAGTCCATCGCTGGAAATCCATTTCTAATTTACTCTGAGCGAAGCTATAAACAAAACTCACCCTCCTTAGTGCTTCAGTATGATCGCAGCAGCGGTTATGACAACAACGTTGGAATGTACATCTTTTTTTTCTTTTTTTCAGTGATTTGTGTGTATCTTTTAAAATTAAAGAGATGAGCAAAGAAATTTAAAGAGATCTGCGCAGTAGAATGGCCAACTGATTTGGTTCAAGCTATATTATATTATCTTTGGTTGTATACAGGCAGAGATCTCTCGCTCTCGCTCTTTATACTGGGAAATGCAACATTTGACAAATAGCAACATGTTGTGGGGTCGCATATTAGATCCTAGCCTTTAATTTTTTGGTTCCAATATCTTGTATGGGATGCGACATCTTATATTTATTTATTTATTTCGTTAAAATCTAACGATAACAATGTTAAAAAAAATAGTTCTTATAATCTAATATCATAATTTACAATTATTATTAAACATTGTTGAAAAACATAAGTTTAAATTTAATACATCTTGGTATTATATTATCTTTGGTAAGACTGTCGACGTCGATGGAAGACTAAGCCGTGATCGAGGATGACCTGGATACATGATCTTCCATGGAAATAAGTGTAAGCAATGCCCCAGGGTCCTCAAACACCGGATCAGATTCAAGAGGGTGTGGAGTTACGCATTCCGCGTCTTTCTCATCTTTTTTATAGATCCTCAAGGTGATCGTTTCGAAGCCAAACCTAATCACTTCTTTGGTCTGTGCTAATGGGGCAAGGGACTCCTTATTTACCATGAAAATCGCGCTTCGATAAAAACCCCTTGCCTCCTAATTTGACTATCTGGATAATTCCATCCACGCAAGAGGGTTCAGCCGGTATCCACGTGCGAGCTCTTGGCCTGCTGGGGATATTCTCCTTAGGAACAACCTCAAGCTTCGCACCTGGCCAGACTTCCCCCAAACTGCTGACAGCAAACTTATACAGATCGCACGATATCTGATCTTCACAAACGGCATCGCTTGTTAATGGACGTGGTCCTGGGTTATCCCTCATTACACTTAAGAAGGCAGCCAAGAGTTTCATTTTTACCACCTGCCATTGATCAATATCGCTCCTATCCATAACCGCAATCACGATCTTATCCTTTAGGACATCGCAATAGGACATTTGGGGATTGTGGGGAGTGCTGGTGTTGTGCACTCAGGGCCGTTTGGGTATCGGAGTGGTACCCTCCAGTGACCTATTACGCTTTGACGTAGAGTCGCCGCTGATCTTCGCGTTCGCGAGATTTTCCATCGCCCACTGTATACTGGCAGAATGTTGAGAGTTTTCTCCGGCCTCCAGTGTAACACCAGAGTCCTTCAAAATTCTCTAATCATACTGCTTGTCCCTGTAACGGTTCTTCGAAGGACTGAACCTTCTTGAGACCATTCGGGACGTGCTAGGCAAGGAGCCCACCCTGGAAGTGGAAGGACCATGTTTCACAACCCTACCAACACTGAGATGGGCACCCTCCTTAGACATGCTTGGAGACTGAGTAGTAGTGGAAGGACCTTGATGCACAACCCTACCATCACGTTAAATAGGTATTTCTACATTTGTACTTCGCTCTCTACGTTCTGCATCAACTGGTTGGCCATTAGTAGCCACAACCTCCCCACTAATACACAACGCAGGAGAAATGGCAAACAGCGTTGACGCCGTGCTGCCACCCGGTTTGGAAGATAAACCGGTGTCTGTTGCGTTAGTCTGTTTTGTCTGTTCATTTTTATTCCCATGAGTGAGAGCGAAGAAAAGAGGTCCGTCCGTACAGAGATTCGCATACACCGAAAAGGTTAGTTAATCCCGAGGTCGCCGGGTATCCGGATACTCCGTTAAAGACTGAGCTATTTTTGAAATTGGGCCCCCAGCCTGACTGATCATCGGCACGGGTCGCTAACACCACTGATCCTGCCCATTTGGAGTTGGGAGAGGGGAGGAGGGTTAAAGTTAGGAACGTCAGACACCGTCATCGCCGTACAGTCGAGAAAGGAAGTAAGGAATGTAGGACAGCGTCATCGCCGTACCGTACATAACAAAGCATAATAAATACAATTAAAAGATTTGTGTAAATAAACAATGCTGATCAATAATAGTACGAAAATTTAAACATACTAATTATTTTTTTGTATAATCTATGCTATTATTCACAACTATCGCCAACTAACCTCAATGAGATATTTACAGAACACGGGCAGAGTTTTTTCTAGTTCACTGAGATACCTAATATATCGTATTTCTGAACACTCCTAATTCTAAAAGCCACAATAAGTTAAGGTTAAGTTTACCAAAGAAATTTGCTTAATTTTCTGTAGCAAAATCCTTAGCTAATTCAAACGCGTTGTTCTTTCGGGTAGCGCTTTATATTTAAAAATCCTCAATAGCAAAGCTATCTTTTTTAATATTGGCAGCACCTGACTTGAATTTCGGGACACCTTTTACAATCGAATTTATGGTTAAATAGTTTTTGAAAAAAAAAAAAAACAATCTTTGTGATATGAAAAAATATTGTCATGTACTTAGTTATTTTCATGTTAAATACCTACATATTAACTATAAATAAATTTTGTGAAGTTTTATTTATTTTTTTGTTGCTATGGCTATTGGCTATGGCCCCTGCGTAGGCTGACCCGACGTCCTCTTTAAACGGGACAAGTCCTCTGTTTGACCTAAGAAACTTTTGTCCGGTATCTTTTTGAAAAAAAAACGATTTGTCTTCTTTTTATGTACATATTTTAATTTTTAATTTTTAAATTTTTTTAAAGCGTTAACATAATCAAAAATAAATTGTTTGCCAAATTTTGTAATTTAAAAACGTTTTTACAAGAGGAAAATTAAAAAAAAAAAACCTACTAATTTTGTATATGTAGTATGTACGCATGGGTAGTAAATTTGAAAAATAAGTGCGATCTTTTTATAATTGTACAGTTTGTATCTGGAATCCCTGCTCAAAATTCTAAAGTTGAGCACATGATATCTTGATTAATAACGAGCCAATGGACTAATGAATAAATTTGGAATAGGCTAAAAGTTGAAAATGTAAAGGCTGAATGTACTGAATTTTATAATTAAATTTTAAAGAGCCCTACATTTTAATGAAAATAAGGTCCTGTAACAAATACAATATGTATTTGTGATAAGAAAAAATGTTATTACCTACTTGAAATTATTTTCATTTTAAATAACTTATAGAATGTTATTATGTTTTATTTATTTATTATTGTTGTTTATTGTTTTTTTTTAATGCCAATAAATTAAAAAAGAAAAAATTTTGGTGATTTTTGTGGATGTCCTCTTTGCATTGAGGATAGATCTGGTCACCCTACCCCTGCAGTAGACTTTTCCATGCCAAATGTGTGGGTGCAACCATTGTATATGAAATCTATGGTACTATCATGAACAAATATTTTTTAGTCGAACATATATCCTGTACGCGTCGCTGAGATCGCCACAAATAAGTTTATTGAGACTTAGCTAAGTGTAGGGAATAAGTAGTAAGAGCGAGAAGAATCTATTATTTAAATTCTGCAAACATTATAAGATTCCTTAAAAGGGTCAAGTACACGTGCATGAAAATATTTTGTTTAATTAAATTTGTGTTTCAATTAAATTTTAAATTAATTACATTTTTTCACGCATACTTTTTTCCGCAATGTTGTAATGAAGCATTACATTTTATACCCCTCACCAATAATAAAAATAATAATAATAAACGATAATAATAACAATGATAATAAAAACCCCTAATAGCCACCACTGCCATTTCAGGCATGTTTGGCATAAGCAAATATCACTAAAATAACCGACCGTGACCCACCATGCATGTGTTGACACCAAGAAAACACAGCATCTACTGACTTCATTAGTGCATAATGAGTGATATCAACTGTGGTGAACTGATAATTCATGCACGGACACCCAATCATAACACAACAACAAAGCCAATAGGTGTGGGTTGAATTTCATGATAACAATTAGGACAAACCAAGCAGAGGCACACAGGAAGTAAACGATCCAACACATCGATGGTGAATTCCCAAATTATTTAGAGGTGAATACAAACCAAATACAAGATCGATACGAGTAGCACAATTTCTAAGAAATTCTAATAGCAACCCAAACCCAACGACACAACACGAATAGAGGTACTCTAGTTAACGAGAGGAAGCCATCCAACACCCAAAAAGAGATAGAAAATCGTCAACGGAAATCAAGAAAGTAAAAATAAATAATTAAAGACAAATAAAAGTGACCGTGGGTACTTAAACAGTCGTACCAAAGGTAAAGTAAGTGAAATGATTTTACTACAGACAAAGACTTCCCCCCACCAGTGGTAAGGGGTCTTGCTTATAGTAAAAGCCGTTGATAAGCCGGTTAATAACCGTTGCTAAGCCGGTTAAAAGCCGTTGATAAGCCGGTTAAAAGCCGTTGATAAGCCGGTTAAAAACCGTTGATTAGCCGGTTAAAAGCCGTTGATAAGCCGGTTAAAAGCCGTTGATAAGCTGGTTAAAAACCGTTGATAAGCCGGTTAAAAGCCGTTGATAAGCCGGTTAAAAGCCGTTGATAAGTCGGTTAAAAGCCGTTGATAAGCCGGTTAAAAGCCGTTGATAAGGCGGTTAAAAACCGTTGATAAGCCGGTTAAAAGCCGTTGATAAGCCGGTTAAAAGCCGTTGATAAGCCGGTTAAAAGCCGTTGATAAGCCGGTTAAAAACCGTTGATAAGCCGGTTAAAAGCCGTTAATAAGCCGGTTAAAAGCCGTTGATAAGCCGGTTAAAAGCAGTTGATAAGCCGGTTAAAAACCGTTGATAAGCCGGTTAAAAGCCGTTGATAAGCCGGTTAAAAGCCGTTGATAAGCCGGTTAAAAACCGTTGATAAGCCGGTTAAAAACCGTTGATAAGCCGGTTAAAAGCCGTTGATAAGCCGGTTAAAAGCCGTTGATAAGCCGGTTAAAAACCGTTGATAAGCCGGTTAAAAGCCGTTGATAAGCCGGTTAAGAGCCGTTGATAAGCCAGTTAAAAGCCGTTGATAAGCCGGTTTAAAACCGTTGATTAGCCGGTTAAAAGCCGTTGATAAGTCGGTTAAAAGCCGTTGATAAGCCAGTTAAAAGCCGTTGATAAGCCGGTTTAAAACCGTTGAAAAGCCGGTTAAAAAGCCGTTGATAAGCCGCTTAAAACTGTTACTATTCCTTACTAGCCAAAACAGCCGTTGTAAGTAACCGAACACGAAGTGATGAGCCAGCAGCCGAAGACGTCCCACCAGCCCAGTAGCCGATACTTATTTTACTAAGAAGATTAATGAAAATATTATCTTATAAACTTTGTAAAAATTTTAAATTAATAAAGAAAGACCTTTATACTAAAGTTTCTTGTACCTTCTTTAGTTAAACCCTGGATCCGACGAGTATACCTCAGCCTATGAACCCAATGTTCAACACAAATTGGCGCCCGAGCAGGGACTTTTAAAGGTCCATTCCAACAGAAAATTAAACTCCAATAACATCAAAGAAAACGAGAAAACCAATCTCAACCGAACCTGAAGGTCGATAATCCGATCTTAACCTCACCGAATCCTAAAGATTGATAATCCAATCTTAACCGAACCTGAAAATCGATAAGTCGATCTTAACCGCACCAAATCCTGAAGATTGATAATCCAATCTTAACCGAACCTGAAGATCGATAAGCCGATCTTAACCGCACCGAATCCTGAAGATTGATAATCCAATGTTTACCGAACCTGAAGATCGATAAGCCGATCTTAACCGCACCGAATCCTGAAGATTGATAATCCAATCTTAACCGAACCTGAAGATCGATAAGCCGATCTTAACCGCACCGAATCCTGAAGATTGATAATCCAATCTTAACCGAACCTGAAGATCGATAAGCCGATCTTAACCGCACCGAATCCTGAAGATTGATAATCCAATCTTAACCGAACCTGAAGATCGATAAGTCGATCTTAACCGCACCGAATCCTGAAGATTGATAATCCAATCTTAACCGAACCTGAAGATCGATAAGCCGATCTTAACCGCACCGAATCCTGAAGATTGATAATCCAATCTTAATCGAACCTGAAGATCGATAAGCCGATCTTAACCGCACCGAATCCTGAAGATTGATAATCCAATCTTAATCGAACCTGAAGATCGATAAGCCGATCTTAACCGCACCGAATCCTGGAGATTGATAATCCAATCTTGACCAAACCTGAAGATTGATAAGCCCATCTTAAACGAAACGATACCTGAAAGTCGATAAGCCGACTTTAAACCGAAGGTTTAAAAAGATTTTGAAATCAGAAAAAACCAACCCAAAGGGAAATAAAACAACGAAACGAACAAAATGTCATAAACTGAGGAAAGTTATGACGTCTCAGCTAGTTTATCTGGCATATATCATCTTACGAAACAAGAACTTATAGAATTCATGGTACGTTGTAAGCTCGATATCGAAGAAACCGTTAAAACGCTCAGAACCCGTCTGAGCACTCATATTAAAGAATTAAGGCTGCAAAAATCCACACAGAGTCTGTGCGACGAGACAGAGAGATGCACGGACGAAAGAATATTTACTCCTGCAGCAACAGTGAGTCCCGCTTCGGTCTACCCCGCCGTATCGGTTAAGTTAACCAAGCAATCAGGTTATAAAGAATGGTACCATACTACGCCCGAGTGGCCGAACAAACAAGCACCTGCATCGAATCCAGCTATGCCGGAACAAATACGAACCACGATAAACACACACGAGTACTAGCCGGCCGGGATGGCCACAGGAAGATTCCCACTTAGCCGAGAAGCGGAAGTAATGAATGTAGTAAGAAAATGGGGACTTAGATTCGACTCATCGGGGAATGCTCTCGAATTCATCAAACGTGTAGAGGAGCTCACTGAGTGCTACAGCATAAACACTTATGAAATGCTCCGCACGATATTCAAGGGTACTGCCTTAGAATGGTACCGCATCAATCGGGAAAGATTTAATTCTTGGTCCGACTTCTATTACGCCTTCTTGGGATACTTTCTTCCTCCTCGATTCGTCAACAAGTTAGAAGACGAGATATCGAAAAGAAGGCAGGGTCCTCACGAAAAAGCTAGGGATTTTATTAGAGCTTTTCAATACCTGATCCACCAACACCCATCAATGCGTATTAGCGACAATGTGGATAAGATCTATGATCGCCTCCGACCAGAATACCATCTATATATCCGACGCCGAGATGTCCAGACACTGGAAGATTTAATGAACTTAGCGACAGAGTATGAAAGCATACAGAACGAAACCCGAAACATTAGCTCAACTAACGCTAGGTTGCCATCCCGAACGACACTAGGACCAATGCGAGGAGATCGCGGCTACCAACCAGGCTGCCAGCATGCCACTACACCCGACCGCTACGACCGTACGACTCATTGCTGGAACTGCAAGAGTAGGGGACACTCGAAAGTAAACTGCACACGCCCCTTTCGTTTATTTTGCTCATTCTGTGGTGAGGACGGCCGATTAACCAAAGACTGCGCCTGTCAGGCACGCCAGATTTCATCAATCTACACATTACCAGAACTCAATAAACTTAATATCGTAGAAATAGATGAAACTAACCACGAACCTTACCCTATTACAACCGAGAACCCGCAAAAAGAACTAGAATACGAAATAGAAGAACCTACAGAACCAATCGCTAGTGAAAGGAAACAGTCAGACATACAGGCGGAATTAATCAGCATCCCTGAATTATGTACTGACCCACGCGTTTACTTACACATCCAGCTGAATCAACAATCGATGACCGCCTTCATAGATACCGAGGCAAACCCAGTCATTCATCAGTACAAAAACGCGAGACGCAGCAAGCTGTTCATTTAGCTGACGGAAGCCTAGTATCTAGCAACGAACATTATACAGTAACCCTACAAGTGGGTAACCAAATGATACGAGGAGAAGTATCATACTTGAAACAATTGACACAAGATGCAGTCATCGGCATTGACACGCTCCGAAAAATGAATTGCTCCATAATGATAGGGGGAGCGGAATTAATTCCAAAGCAACTTCCACCGTCAAAAGGAAACAAGATTCGTTATGTGTTCTTAAAGACACACCACTATTATCTAATCGACGAAAATCAACTGACCGAAATATGTGAACGAAGATCCTGTAAATTCGAACAACTTCCAAGCACCACCAACTCCGCCACACAAAACATTAGTTCAAAACTAGGAAAACCACTTACGCGGGACCATCCGCGAGTATCCTTGATAAGAACTTGGTTGAGGAAAAGAAAAAAAAATGCAATAACAATGAATGAATCACCTTTAAATAAAAAAAAGGGAACAAAACAATACAAAAAAAAGGAACTAAGCAAATAATAAAAACTATAATACATAATAATATTAAAAATAATAACTAAAGAATTATGTAAGAATTATAATCAAAAACAAAAGAAATATTATAGGAACGGAATCACCGAAATAATATTTATATTGAATTTAAAATTCTCCCTGGACCAGAAAAATTTTTTATTGAAATTTTCAATCAAATTTTCTTCTCTTGAATTTAAAATTAATTTTTTTTTTGTAAAATATTGAAATATCAAATCAAAACTTTTTATTCTAGAATTTAAACTTCCAATCAATATAACAAAAAAAATATGTTGAAATAACCAAATTTTTTTTTTTGAACTCCAACTTCATATCAATTTTTTAAACATAACGTATTGAATTTAGCAATCAAAACTTTTTGGTCTTTATATTTTAATATTTTAATTTCCAATCAATTTTTTTTGTTAAATATAATTAAAAAAAAAATTTTTTTTATATAAATCAAATTTCTACCCGAGAAAAGAATTTTTAGACGAGAAGGTTCTCGTCTCCGAAGAAGGAGTGGGTTGTAATGAAGCATTACATTTTATACCTCACCAATAATAAAAATAATAATAAAAATAATAATAATAAACGATAATAATAATAATGATAATAAAAACCCCCGATAGCCACCACTGCCATTTCAGGCATATTTGGCATTTGGCATATCACTAAAATAACCCAACGTGACCCACCATGCATGTGTTGACACCAAGAAAACACAGCATCTACTGACTTCATTAGTGCATAATGAGTGATATTAACTGTGGTGAACTGATAATTCATGCACGGACACCCAATCATAACAACAACAATGCCAATAAGTGTGGGTTGAATTTCATGATAACAATTAGGACAAACCAAGCAGAGGCACACAGGAAGTAAACGATCCAACACATCGATGGTGAATTCCCAAATTATTTAGAGGTGAATACAAACCAAATACAAGACCGATACGAGTAGCACAATTTCTAAGAAATTCTAATAGCAACACCCTCGCAACCCGCAAAACCCAACGACACAACACGAATAGAGGTACTCTAGTTTGCATAGAGCAAGGGTAGGGGAGTGACGGGCAACAATAATAAATGGGCGAATGTATGGAAAATTGCAATTACAAATTTAGAGTTAACACTCACTTGCAATCAAATGCATAACGAGAGGAAGCCATCCAACACCCAAAAAGAGATAGAAAATCGTCAACGGAAATCAAGAAAGTAAAAATAAATAGTTAAAGACAAATAAAAGTGACCGTGGGTACTTAAATAGTCGTACCAAAGGTAAAGCAAGTGAAGTGATTTTAATACAGACAAAGACTTCCCCCCACCAGTGGTAAGGGGTCTTGCTTTTAGTAAAAGTCGTTGATAAGCCGGTTAATAACCGTTGATAAGCTGGTTAAAAACCGTTGATAAGCCGGTTAAAAGCCGTTGATAAGCCGGTTAAAAGCCGTTGATAAGCCGGTTAAGAGCCGTTGATGAGCCGGTTAAAAGCCGTTGATAAGCTGGTTAAAAGCCGTTGATAAGCCGGTTAAAAAGCCGTTGATAAGCCGCTTAAAACTGTTACTAATCCTTACTAGCCAAAACAGCCGTTGTAAGTAACCGAACACGAAGTGATGAGCCAGCAGCCCACTTCCCACCAAGGAAACGAACCGAACCTGTAAACCCCCATTCCCGAAAGAAGCCCAGTAGCCGATACTTATTTTACTAAGAAGATTAATGAAAATATTATCTTATAAACTTTGTAAAAATTTCATTTAAAACGGAGTCTTAATAAAGAAAGACCTTTATACTAAAGTTTCTTGTACCTTCTTTAGTTAAACACTGGATCCGACGAGTATACCTCAGCCTATGAACCTAAGGTACATCACAATGTTTTTGTAAAAAAATGTAACCCGACATTCTACTTAAATTTTAAGGCCTCAACCCGATCCGATTATTAGAACAAAATTTATCAGCCCACCAAACCAAGTATGAGGGGACCTTTACAATTATTATAAAATTAAAAAAAAATACCTACTACAAACGTGCATACCAACATATAGCAAATTTTTTTCCGATGCGAAGCCAATTTGTCAAGGTTATGGTTTTTTATTGCGTTTTTTGACTTCCTCGCACTCTCATTAATTTAGTATAAAAAGGGTGCAACCAATGTATTCATGGACAAGATCAATTCTTCAATATTGCGGAAATTGAAGTAAGTTCTATTTATAATTCCTACGTTACGTTCAATATGTCTTTATTAAAGGTTGATATTCTAAAAATTTCTAAAGTTATTGATCAATAAACTTTTTTAATGTTGTCACCAGATTAAATAGATTCTCATTTCCCAATATTCTAGTTGACAAATCATCCTGTACAAGTAATTTAGGAACACCACAACCTGATTTAATAATAATTGATTCTTATATTGCTGAGGAGTCATTTAGGGGTGATCCATCTACCTCTTCCTCAATTATTAGTTCTAAAAAAGGCAAAAAAGGAGGGCGTGAAGGTGCATCATCAGTTAAAAACTTGGGCTCAGCTCCTGAAAGATCTAACTTAAGAAACAACCGAGCTAAAGTCAACTGAACTCCTGATCTTTAAAAAGAGATAAATTACTCGATCTTAGCAATTCTGGTATTTTAGTTAATCAAACCGTTTTGCCTAGGAATAAGTCTGCTCCGAATCTTGTAGTGTCAACTCCTGTAACCGATTAAAAAAAAACATCTTATTCAAATAATTCTTTAGTCTCAACTCCTATTTCTGAATTATTTAATCAAAAACACTCAAATAATTTAGTTACTCCTAGAACATTAGAAGCTGTGCCCAATCCTATAACCATTTTTGTGCCTCGTCTAAGACCTGAAATATCACCATCCTAATTATTTTTTTGTATAATCTATGCTATATTATTCACAACTATCGCCAACCTCAATGAGATATTTACAGAACACGGGCAGAGTTTTTTTTAGTTCACTGAGATACCTAATAGGTATATCGTATTTCTGAACACTCCTAATTCTAAAAGCCACAATAAGTTAAGGTTAAGTTTACCAAAGAAATTTGCTTAATTTTCCGTAGCAAAATTCTTAGATAATTAAAACGCCTTGTTCTTTCAGGTAGCGCTTTATATTTAAAAATCCTCAATAGCAAAGCCATCTTTTTTAATATTGGCAGCACCTGGCTTGAATTTCGGGATACCTTTTACAATCGAATTTATGGTTGCATAGTTTTTGAAAAAAAAACAATCTTTGTGATATGAAAAAATATTATTATGTACTTAGTTATTAGTTATTTTCATGTTAAATACCTACATAACTATAAACAAATTTTATGAAGTTTTATAAGACATCTTACGGCATGCACCTCGTTCCTTCTAAAAGTATTCCCAATATTTTTTGCATAACATGCACAAAAAATAGTAAACCCAGTTTCGTCTCTTCTTTTAAGATTACTGCATCACATTCATTTTTTAATCCCATTTGTAATAGTTCCTATAGAGGATGCAATATTTTTCCAATCCCGGGATTTCGGGATTTAAAAAATTGAATTAAATTTATAAAATGTTTTTTCAGTTCAAATTTCATTGTTTCAAGTTAAAAACGCTCTTCTTATACAAATTACCTACGCAGATAGCTTATGTTCCTAATTTGGCTTCAGCTTGGCAATAAAAAAAATAAACAAGTTTGTTTTAAGTATAAAAAAATAAAAATCATTTATTTAATATTAAAACTTAAAACTATAAAAAAAAATAAATATATTCCTTAATGGAACATAATATTCTCAAAACAACAAAATTTAATTAATTCAGTCAGTAGGTATTGAGTATTAAACAAATAAATAAATAACACATTCACATTAATTTTACCACCAAAATAGTGTAGGTTAATCATATTTTGAATTACAACTTATTTTATAGTTAAAACGAAAAAATAGCAAAGCATCTAAAGTTTCGTCTGAAAGTCAACTTCTAATTTTAGTGTCAAAACGTGCAGTAGCAGAAATTGCACGCTCCGGCTCAATACTTGTTGGCAGTCTGAGGAATGGAGATAATTATAAGATATTTATAAGCCTGCTCTAAGTATTTTCCTCGGATCCCATCTTCAAAAAGAGCCATATCTCTTTTAATAGCTTTAATTAAAGTTGTTTCATCTTCTTCTTTATGTTGTGGTTTCAATTTCTTTAGGCTGTTTTCGATCTCTTTTTCCAACTGTTCTTTCATGGAGAGATGATTTTGGTTACTTGTATTGTACTTGGTCCACATTCCTGAACAAAATCTTCGTTATTTTCTTCCATATTAATACCACCCACTCGTTTCAAAATACATGATATTTGTTTTATCAATGTTATTTTGCTCGGAATCGAAAATAAATTTCTAACTTCTGGTGTCGAGTCTTAAAAAAATTGATTTGGAGTTCTGAAGGTAAGCCAGAATACCAGATAACTCTGCTCGTCGCCGCAGGCTCAACCGATTAACCAAAGCTGTTTTCATTTCTGTACTTAGTCTTGAAGTTGAAGTGTTCGATTCTAACTGCTTAAAAAGAAATTTTAGAGTACCATCAGCTGTGCACAAGTTAGAATCCGAACGGCAAATTGATTCAATAGTTAATTTATTCAATCATCGTTAGAAGGCTATTCCACCTTGTTTTGGAATCAAGTAACAAGAAAAGTAAAGTTCAGTAGATAGTATATAGAATTTGTATTATTAAAAGAACCTTCTTATAAATGGGGTTTTTCAACACCGAATTGCTCACTGGCGATATACCTCGGTTGTCAGACCGATTCAAACATAATATGGTGTATCAGTATGGTGGACCACTCTAGATAAAACAACAAATGCTGGCAAACTAAGCAAGGTCCAATTTTCAGCTTGCCGTTGCATGGGCGGAGTACTCCGTACGACTCCTGCCGCTGCATTGAATATTCTGTTCCATCTCACACCTCTCGATATATTCAAATTAAAAAACGGCGGCAAGCACAGCCATACGTCTTAAAGCCTCCTCACAATGGTCCAACAATGATATTGGCCACTCGATCATTCTGAACTTTAGAACACTCCCAAGTATCACAGATTACACTACCCCACAGCTGCAGTTTCATAAAAACTTTCAGGTTACCATTCCTTCAAGATCTCTCTGGGAGTATCTGACTTTCTTGGAAGATGAATCGATCCACTTCTATACTGCCGGTTCTAAAACTGATGACGGGGTTGGTGGAGGTGTATACTCAGATAGGCTGAAACTAAGTCTCTCCTTCCGTCTTCCCAATCACTGTAGCGTGTTCCGGGCGGAACTTTTGGGGATAAAAGAAGTCCTATTTTGGCACAAAGAAAACGTGATATCAAAAATACAGATATCCGTATTTTCTCGGATAGCCAAGCAGAAATTCAGAAACTGCCCCTAATTGCCGATAGTGTCTCATGGAGGTAGCACAGCAGTTCAGCATTCACCTTTGCTGCGTGCCACTGCCAAATCGGACAAATATTGGTATACCCATCGCTACTTGTAAACTCATGCTAAAGCAAGATGCAATAGAGAAAACAAATCTTACGTGGAATAACATTACCACATGTCAGTCCACAAAACAGATCTGGCCTATGCTGGATCTGAAGCGCTCTAGGAACTTAATATCTCTAAGCAGACTGCACATTAGCTCGTCATAGGTGTCATTACTGGACACTGTCTAATAGGCAAGCACGCAACAAGGCTTGGAGTATTTTCTAACGACTTCTGCAGAAGTTGTATGGACGAAGAACAGGAGGAATCGATTCTTCACCTTCTCTGTACATGTCCTGCTCTATCTCAAAGACGTAGGCTCCACTTAGGATAATACTACTACAATGATCCCAGTGATCTAGCAAATCATGACATTAATAGTCTCGCGCGCTTCGTAAGAAGCTCTAAATGGTTCAACGAGTAGGAAGAAAGCTTCCTTTATTCCTGTGGTATCACAATGGGCCAACCCCCTGGTCTAAGAGTGTCTAGCGTTCTGCTGACAACCACATAAACCTAACCTAACCTAACCTGAGCTCGGGATAACTTTTACTACCGAAAACGAAAATGAACTAAACTACCGTGAGTTTGTGACTTTTACAGTTCTACATTTAGACCCGAAATCGTTTTCTCATAAAATTCCCGTCGGGTTAAAAAGAACGTGACTTTTTAGCTTAGAGGATATATTACATGGAGTGCTAGTTTTCATTCCAAATTTCATAGGGGGTGCTATTCAACTTGCAGTGACCACTTAAAGTTCTCATTTATCGAGATAATATTCAATAGCACTTTTTCCGTGGGCAGAGGACCATAACTTTCGTATCTTTAAAACAATTAAAAAAAAATATTAAAAAAAAATAATAACAAATTTCAAGAGAAAATATACGAAAATTATGACTGATAGTTGAACTTTAAGTGGTGACCATAAGTGAAACAGTGCCACCTACCACGACTTCATGCACTACTATGCATTAGGTATAGGAACAAGCACTTCATATGATATGCTCTAAGGAATTTTGTCGTGTATCATAGATTTTTTTCCGCTCCGAGTCATTCGGCTCCGATTTCAAGTTGGTTTGGGAGAGGTTCTCCATTTTAAAATATGTAACTTCGAAATCTGAACACGCTGTCTTGTACACATATTTAGAATTTTAATATTTGACGTTTAACGAACAGCTGATTCAATTATATTGGTACATAATCCATAAATGTGGTTATCTTTTGCCAGATGGATTAAACCACAAAATTAAAATTAAAAACTTGGGGTAATTTTTACACCTTTGTTTATTTTAAAATGAAAATAAAAAATTAAAACTTTAAACCTTAATCACTTTTCATAATCATCAGGAGACACCTTGTTTTCTTCTTTCGCAATTATAAAAAAAATGCTCATTTTGTATAATGTTTAAAAGAATAAGGAAAGTTTACTTACATTTTATTTCATTAAGTAGCGCATATATTATGTAGCTACTTTTGGCCTTGTTTTATAGGTTCTACCAAGAATGATAAAAAGTTGGGAGTTTATGAATTCCTAAAAGCAAATCGCATCGGTTAAAAATGCTTCAAAATCAATAAAAATTTGTTAAATTTAGGAACTGACCGTCTGAAAAATTATCCCTGTTCTGTAATAATATTTCGAGCAATTCAATTTCATCAGAATTACTTGCATTTTTGAAATGATTTTCAAAAATTTTGCCTATGCCAATGTGAAAATCGACAATACCATTCACCTTAAAATGACTAAAAATTCACATTCGTCAATTATTTAATACTTTTATAACATAAATAGTAAAAACACTTACCGAAATGCAATTATAAGACTTTTTTTCTTTCGATTTTGGTTTTTAGTTTCAAAGCTAAAACCAATTCAAATTTCTGTTTTCAAGTTTCTTCCTTCTTTTATCTTTCTTCTCTTTCTTAGTTTTTTTTTAATTTTTCTTCTCTTTATTAAATTTATTATATTTTAAGTTTCATTCCCAATTAATAAATATTTTTAATTCTTTCAATTTTACTACGGCTGCATCCGGACGCACTATAGGACCAAACGATTAAATCCATCTTAAAAATGGTTTTGACGAATTTCGTAATTTCAAAAATCCCATGATGGGTTTGCTTACTAGAAAAAGAGTTCTTTACAACACAACAATGTTTTTAGATACTTAAATGACATTTCTATATTTAAGAAGTTAGAGTTTAAAATCAATTCTTTCGTAATTTTTCGAATAGACATTATTAACATTACATTACTCAACATATATTTAAATCCAAAATTAACAGTTTCTCCAATTTTTCGAAACGTATTTGTCACTTGCTTTACGTGGTCCAGAGCTGTCACTATGTCAAAAGAAGGGGTTTGCCAAATTTTACTCAGTGGCAATGTGTACGAAAGAAAAATGCTTAAGCCGCACAAGCTAATCAAAAAAATAGCCAAAACTGATTTTAAAAAACCAATAGCTTAAGACGAGGTTTCAGAGTCTTTATCAGTACTCAACTACTCCAAAGTACCTTTGCACTATGCGTTTAAAAATTTCTTTAAACCTTTTTGATAAATCATGATTTTCAACCCATCGAGTTTTACACATTGCCGTTAAATTCTTCCATTTAATTTCCGGATAATTTTTTTTAATGTTTTCCTGCAACAGAATAAATGTGTGAATTTCCAACCGATTTCACTATGCGAATCGTTTTTTTTTGTTTGTTTTAAAAGCTTCTAGGTAAAACTCCCGTACAACTGCTTGGACACCCTTACCAACCTAGCCCTAATAGCGAAAGTACAATCTTAGTGTTTTCCAATCAAGTTGCTGCAATTTATTTCCAAATTTAGTAATACAGAGAGAATTTTGTTCGCTAAATATTTTTCCGTAGTGCTTTCTACACAAATAAATTCCAGAAAATTGTCTCGCAAAACAGAAATGTCGTCTTAATAATCAACGTACCGAACACAAATTAACTTCTGCTCCTTTAGTGAAATGTCAGTAGTCTTGTGTCTACACCTTCATTTATTTAAATTTCTGTCAATGCACTATTTTTAAAGTCGAATAAATTAATAAACTTCTATTTTGATAAACACAGAAATCATTTTGGAAAAACTGGTATTAATTTAAACTACAGTTAATTAAAACATGAGTTTATCGAACCACTATGGACCTTACCAAATTTACAGACCATACATGACATGTTTCATATTTAAAAGCCCGTACCTACTGTGTGTAGTTCGCGTACTATAATATATAATATTGTACTATGTACTGCTAAAGAAATATATAGTACGCAGAAGTACTATATTTCAATTGAATTAATCAATCATAAAAACAAAAAGCAAACAAATTTTGATTGCCATTTTATGCATTTTTGCTGTTAAACGACAAAATCAATAACATACAAATTTATTTATTTTTGAAAAAAAAAAAAAATTCTCGACATATTTGACATTTCAGTTTGAATTTATTTTTTGTAATAAACTCCATTGAGAGGTTTCGTTGATAATCTTGCGAAGTGTTGACAGATGTTTATTTATATTTCTTGGGCAAGATTTACCAAGTTACTTGCTGCGACTTGAACCTTTAGGCAGATTTTGCCTTCCAAGGTCTTGGTAGACTTTCGACTCAAGATAACTAATTTAAATTGAAACCAACTAGTTCGGGGCAGCAATGTCAGTGAAACACGAGGTTTAAAGTCGAAATCAGGAATAGTTTATTATTCATTTGATCTTTCTATTTATACAGAAATTAATTGTTATCGGTTTGTATACATGCATCGATTCCCCCATCAGCAATCGATATCAGCACAATCGTATGATGGGCCGAGGGAGAACGACCAGCTATCCCAAGTGAATAGATCGTTCGACTTTAATGCTTAATTGACATATTTTTTATTATGCACTTGTCTTGCCGTTCGTGCCATCAGGGTAATATGATATTTTTTTGGTAATTATTATTATTGACTGCGAGTCGGATATGCTCTAGTATACAGTACACAAAAGTTTGCATACAGCAAAAGATTTCTTATGTTAAGTTACCATATTCTGAAATAAAAAGTTTCAAATTTTTATAATTGATATATTTCCATAAAACAGAGCCTTAAAAATTTATTTCATTAAAAAACATTATACGAACTTAGAAAAATAAATAACAAAAACAACTCATTAAATTCACTCCACAAAAGTCTGCGTTCTGCACTGTAGATGTCAACAAATGCTATACTATATTATACAAGCGCATATCGTGATTCTTTGCTTGGAGGGCTTGTAGGGAAGTATTTTTCTTGAACGTTAGATCAAGGTGGACGTCCGAAATGGCAAACAAAGAATTAAGTATAGCAGAAAGGCAGTTGATTGTTGATTTGTTCATAAAACAAAAAAAAGTCAAGAAGCCGGTAAACTATTCAAAGAACTATGTCGCTTTAGGAATGACGGTGTGATCGAATCAAAGCCAAGATCTGGAAAACCATCGAAGCTCACTGCGAGGGACAGGCACACTATAAAACGAATTGTAGACCAGGAGCCGTTCATTAGCTCTGGAAAGTTAAGCACCCATCTTAATATACACAACAGTATCACAGTGCATCCAGAAACAATAAGGATGAGCCATAGTCAATATGGGATACAAGTCACGCACACCCCGGAAAAAACCTTTAGTCAATGACTCCGCAGTCAATGGACTCCGCAGAGTCCAGACCTTAACCCCATTGAACACCTGTGGGATGAATTAGATCGAAGGATTCGAAGTCGCGAAATACGGAAGAAAGCTCAGCTTAAAGAAGCCTTAATTTTAGAGTGGAATGAAATAGGCAGTTCCTGTACAGAAAAGCTTGTAGCTTCAATGCCAAAACGTCTAAAAGAGGTGATTAAGATAAAGGGGTTGGGTATAGCCGATCCCGGAACCACTGGTCCCAAGACCACTTATCCCAGACAACTGGTACCAGCAGCCAACTGGTACCAAGACACCTGGGGCCGAATTACGGCATCAGTGACTGAACGACACGTGAGGGAAATTTCATACGAAATATCGAATATTATCGATATTTTGTATGAAATTTCCCTCACGTGTCGTTCAGTCACTGATGCCGTAATTCGGCCTGGTCCCCAAACTCATCCCGGAAGTTATCGCAAAAAGACCAATTAAATTTTTATCAAAGATAAAACTCGTCGAATACAATGGTTCGTGTTTTTAATACATTCGTTAAGATGGTTAGTGAATTCGAGTAAGGAATTTTTGTGGGAAGAATTTTTTGCTAGGGATTTTTAAGGATAATTACCGGCCATTGGTCGATTTAATGCGATGAGCATGAGTTATGTATAGTTGTAGGTATATTGGTTTTGCATGGAAATATTCTGAAATCTATTGTGTACCTCGTTCATTGGGTGTTGTTTTTTTTTTATTGAAATGAAATGTGAGCAAAAAAGAAAAAATGCTTCCTATTTGTGGATGAAGTGTGAGGGATGTTTTGGATGAGGCGTGAAACCACAACTTTTTGTTGTTGTGATTTAGTTTCTTGTAGGTACCTACCTATTTCTTGATTGGTTTATTTGCACTATCTATAGTTAGGTAGGTAGGTAGGTATTTTACGTTGCCGATAATGAGAACAAATTATGGGTAGGTATAGGTAAGCAAAGAATTGAGACTTTCAAAATTGTAGCTTATAGGTAGGTAGGTACCTACTTTATAGGTATAGGTAGGGTCAGTCCTAGCCAAAATTGCGCCCTGTGCAAGATTTATAGTAAGCGCCACTTTTTATATTTGCACACACATATACACATAGCAAATGGGGGAACCCGACTAATCATCGCAAACAAAAACTCCGCACGACACATCCTCGCAAACAAAATCATCGCAAAACCAAATCTCACATACCCGCAAACAAAATCTTCTCAAAGACACATCTCTGCTGCGACACATCCTCGAAAAACAAAATCATCGCAAAGACACATTTTCGTGGTTGTTGATATACGCAAGGCAGTTGACCGTGGTATTTTTTCGGTGGGCTTTTCAACTGGCAACAATTAGGTAAAATTATGTGGTATAGCAATGGGGTAGGTGATAGTAAGGTTGAACGCGAGAGGAGTAGCAAATATAGAAATAGGGCGCTGTTGTAAATATTGCAAAAAATACTAACTTCGTAGTTCCTTGGGTGATTTTGCTGATATTGACCTGCTAAGAGGAGAGATAAAGTTATGAATGAAAAAAATATTTTCAACAGGGTGGTTCAAAAAAATGTCAACTTCATTATTCCTTGAGTGATTTTAATGAAATTGACACTACTAATAGGTTAGATAAATTTATGAGAGAAAAAAATATTTTCAAAACAGGGTGGTTCATAAATATGGCAAAAAATGATAACTTCGTAGTTCCTTGGGTGATTTTTCTGAAATTGACACTGCCAAGAGGTGAGATAAAGTTATGAAAGAAAAAATATTTTTAAATTAGGGTGGTTCATAAAAATATCAACTTCGTTTTTTATTGCGCGATTTCAATGAAACTGACATAGGTTCCCAAGTTACATTTTTAGTTCTTTAAAGTCTTTAGCAGAGCTTCTAGAGCTAATCTTAAAGCTCCTTTTTTTAATAATGAGCTCTAGAAACATATTTAGAACTTAAGTCGAGCTCACTTGCAGCTAATTCTTTGAGTTTGAGAGCACTTTTTTGCTCTTAGGAAGCACGTTATTAGTGGCAAGTGACTCTCAGGTCTATGTCATACACCTTTAAAGAGCATCTTTTGAAAGATTTTTGTTCGTATTGGTTTGAGTAATAAATATAATACCAAACATAAACGCAGGCACGCTTTAATACTTATATAGAATAAGTGAATCGTTTGATAGTATAAATAATATATAATTTTCTAAGATATGCCAATTATAATTTCCTACCAAAATAAATAATAAAGGAATTTAATATTTTTCGGTGAAATGTTAGCTTAATTTAAATGCGAATTAAATTTTTTCGCAAACGTTATGCGGGTACTTTGTTAAATTACAACGCGCCTTCGAAATTTTGTATTTTAAGCTGTCAAATAAAAATAAATAATAACTAAAAAAATTTAAAATTCTAAAAAAAAAAAAATTTGAAAGTCGAAATAAATTTATTTTGGTTAAAAGTACAATTTATATTTCTTTTTTTTAGTGAATAAAAGAAAATATTGCATTATTTTTTTTCTCGCCGCCATGTTTTCATAAGGGAAGAAGGTTTCCTCAACACAGCTGTTAAATCACTTTGAGCTATATTTTTGATTGTTATAGAGCTGCAATATTAATTACTGTTGAAATCGAGCTCTCATACCACTTAAAGATTTGCTTTCTGTACTTTTGGAGTTAGTTTTAACAAGATGGCATTTTTCTGGTTTTATATTTTTTAATGAAATAAAAAGGGTGTTTCAGAAATTGAAAGTTTCGGCAAGTGAATGATAAATAAAAATAATTATTTCTATGAACGAAAATTTTTATTTGAAGAATATTTTATTCCAAAAATTTATTTTAGGTCCTCGGTATATTGTTGAATGTACGTAATAAAATTTTCAAAGCTTATTTTTAGAAACGAATTTGTCATCAAATAAAGTTTTTATAACTCACCCGCCATTTAGAAAAACAACATTCCTTTTAACAACCAATATGACGAGAACAACACATCATGCAGAATGAAATTAATTAATTTATATTAAACTGGTTTAATTTTTTCTTTTGAAATAATTATTTTCTTCGTATTCTAGTATGGAACACCCTATAACATGAGTGCTATAAAATTTTCATATACAGCTGTTATAGAATTTTTTTAAAACTTGAAAATGCACATGCGCTTCACGAAGTATTTGTGTGCAAATATTAGTAATTCGGCTTTACAGCCGCTTTTTGTACAGCTCTGTAAATGCTCAATTTTTACATTTTAGAAGATAATGCGTTAGTGTTTTGGGGATGTGTTGCTAGCAGCTGTATAACGTCTATAAATTGTCTGATATTGACAGGTTGCTCGAAAGTAGACGTGTAAAGTTTGTTATGGAGCATATTTTTAAATCTTGATGCGTTATAAAGTTAATAGAGCTAAAAGTGTTCTCAAACTTCAATTATAGAACATAATTTTTAAATAAAATGAAAGGAGCTGTTAAATAATCTTTTATAGAGCAATAGCTTTCAATTTTGCTAGCTAAGAGCTGTAAAAGAACAGTTTTGCATCTAATAGCTCCAACGATGTTACTTGGGTTATAACTGAGCTATAATTAAGATTACACTGTCTAAGAGTTGTATAAGAATAGTTTTGTCTCTTCTAGCACCAACGATGTTACTTGGACAACCTACATGATCTGTAATATAGTCTGTTTAACAAAAATTGTCACTACAGGGCTAGCTTTTTTCAAAACAGTGGCGCCAGTTTAAAAGCCCACCGAAAAAATACCACGGTCAACTGCCTTGCGTATATCAACAACCACGAAAATGTGTCTTTGCGATGATTTTGTTTTTCGAGGATGTGTCGCAGCAGAGATGTGTCTTTGAGAAGATTTTGTTTGCGGGTATGTGTCTCTGCGGAGATTTGGTTTTGCGATGATTTTGTTTGCGAGGATGTGTCGTGCGGAGTTTTTGTTTGCGAGGATTAGTCGGGTTCCCCCATTTGCTATGTGTATATGTGTGTGCAAATATAAAAAGTGGCGCTTACTATAAATCTTGCACAGGGCGCAATTTTGGCTAGGACTGGCCCTGCCTATACCTATAAAGTAGGTACCTACCTACCTATAAGCTACAATTTTGAAAGTCTCAATTCTTTGCTTACCTTTACCTACCCATAATTTGTTCTCATTATCGGCAACGTAAAATACCTACCTACCTACAACCATTGACCAATCTATCTTCCTATAGAGCTGACAACCCACACACAGCACACTACCTCCTATTACCTAATTATAGATAGTACAAATAAACCAATCAAGAAATAGGTACCTACAAGAAACTTAATCACAACAACAAAAAGTTATGGTTCCACGCCTCAGCCAAAACATCCCTCACACTTCATCTACAAATAGGAAGCATTTTTCCTTTTTTGCTCAAATTTCATTTCAATCAAAAAAAAAACAACACTCAATGAACGAGAGACACAATAGATTTCAGAATATTTCCATGCAAAACCAATATACCTACAACTATACCTAACTCATGCCCATCGCATTAAATCGACCAATGGGCGAATTTGCAGCACAACAGAAAAAAACCCTCAAAAAAAATTCTTCCCCCAAAAATTCCTTACTCGAATTCACTAACCATCTTGTCGAAAGTATTAAATACACGAACCATTGTTTTATTTTCGATATAAATTTAATTAGTCTTTTCACGACAACTTCCGGGGTGAGTTTAAATTTAATTGGTCTTTTAACGGCCAGTTCCGGGATGAGTTTGGTGACCAGGTGTCTCGGGACCAGTTGTCCTGGGTGCAGTTGGCTGCTGGTACCAGTTGAGTGGGATAAGTGGTCTTGGTATCAGTGGTTCTGGGATCGGCTGCGTTGACACCAAGATAAAGAGATATCCCACAAAGTATTAATCATCAAAGTATAAATATAGATTTTAGCCAAGAAAACTTATTTTTTCCTCTTTTTTTGCAGATGTACGCAAACTTTTGAGGAATAGATTCAATGAATTAATTTTCTTTTCTACATGTGTTTTACGAAAATTAAATTTTTTTTGAAATTAATGTGCTAAATATTATTCCACCCAAATGAACCAATTTTATAAATTTAATATGTTCTATTAGTGAATATCAGTATTATACATAAGAATTCTTCTTCTATACGCAGACTTATTTGGATCTCTGTATCTTTCTATTACCCTGACGTAGAAGGCAAGACAATGCAGTGCATATGATGATAATTGATAATCTTCTAAGTGGTCGCTTGTGTAATCCCTTCACAATCTCAAATTGGAACCACAATCTTTTCAAAGATATTAGTAAATATTATAGAGAAACCAATCGAAAATAAACGTCAACAAACAGTTATTTCTGATATCTGACTGTGCAATCAATCATGAATTCAAAATAGCGAGAAAAAAGATACAGAGTGAGTATCTCATTCATAAAAACCGAACTATTAATTTGAAAATTGATTGCGATAAAGCATATGACTCTTTAATTGTGCAAAAAAAATAGTTAAAAGATGCTTCAAGTACATAATGTACAAAAAAATACTGCATTTTATATTAAATGTTCCTATTATATTTTTGTTATAGTTGATTTTACAAAGTACTATAATCCATCGAAAAAATGTTGGGAACCCTAAGTGTAATATTCATTATTTAGGGTCTACTTAAATATTTAAGTCATACCATGTTTGGTTTGTTATATAGAGTATGTATACGGTGACCATATTTTAGAATTGCAAATAATGAACAAGTGAAGAAAGAAACAAAATTCAATTCAATTTTAAATTATTCCATTTAATTAAAAAAATTATCTACAGAAAAATTACTTAACTTAAAAGAGAAGGTACACAAATTCAGTCTTTGTTTGCATCAAACTTAAACTTAAAAAACAAAATAACTCTTAGAGAAAAAAGTCTTACAAAAAAAAATAATAAAAAACTAAAAATCTAATTTTACGGATTTTACTTGAACCAAAATACATTGTTGGTGGTGACTTTAATGCGAAACACAGCTTTTGGGGCTCTAGATGCATCACGGCCGATTCTGTTGTTGTTATTCAGAAATTCAATGAAATTGACGGAATAAAGAATGGTCAAGTCTAATAAACTGACATTCTAGTATGAATAAAACAATAAATAATAACAATAACTTAATAGTCTGGTCTGTTACCGATCTTCCAACCTCTCCCCCTTTGATACGTACTACGAATTGTAGTCTATAGAAATAAGGTATGGAGAAAAATGGAGGCGGAACAAGACAGCATACTTGAAGGCGCTTAGAAAAATGCTGATGCTCCAAATGCATTTCATAAACAAACAAACAACACATCTCGACATGTGACGTCAGTGGTCTTAAGCGGGGAAATGCGTAGTGCATACGACTTCTAAGACTGAGTAATCTGATATGCGTAGGTTCGATTCCTAGGTGTGTATGTAGAAAGTTTTTCAAATAAAAATTGGATTAAAGCTCAGCACCACTAATAAGGAGACTGATGATAGGGCTTGGCACCCCTTGAAATAGCTTTATCTCCAGCCAAATAATTAATTAAAACGAATTATAAATTAATTCGTATGCAATTGGTGATAGCACCTTCAAGTTGTTGTTGTTGTTCAGAAATTCAATGATATTTATATTATTGTTTTTAAGAATTTGTACTTAATACAGAACAAATATTGAATAGCTTCTGAAATACAGAACACTTATGTGTTTTTGTTCAACAAATAATTCATAATGAACATCGTCTTCAAATACAGAACTGTTCATTATTATAATGAACGGATGGTCACCGTATATATAGAAGATCAAATATCTACTTCTTACTACTTAGAATTAAAAAAGTTGTATTCTTCGGGTTTTTTAGGCAAATTTACGCAAAATATCATTTTTTTCTAATCAATTCAAACGTCTTTTTTTTTCAAATACTATCAAAGAAAGATTTCGCAATCGTTGATCAGTCATTAGGCTTTTTTTTCTTTTATGCCCCGAGCGTCTATTATCGAAAGTCCCGAAAATGATGACTTGTTCAAAGATGTACCATCACCAAATGTATTGAGAGCTTCAAAGAGGCGATAAGTTATAGGAAAAGTACTTTTAACAGGAAACAACAACTGAACTATATTTTTATTTTGCAAACCCAGAGCTATTTTTTCCGTTGAGCAGAAAATTTGTTAAAATTGAAACTTCTTCGTGTGAGGGCAATACCAAAATTAATTTAATTGGTTTTAAGTCGTTGTAGTTAAAATTTTCACTCAAAAAGTCTGTAGTAGAATCGACAGCATTCAGTATGTTATTATTATGCTCAAACCATTTGTCAATATCTCTGAAATAACTGACTCTATAATTTCAAAACAAAATAGCTTTAATAATGCTAGTTCATTGTCATTATCCCTTTTCCCAATTGAAGACATAACAATGGATTCGCATAATCGGGTAGATCGAATTTGCATTCTCCGTGATACAAAGAGGGAAAATTTTCAACAGCATTCTATTTTCATCTGCTGTATTTAAAAACTGTTTCATCACTTCGCAAACCTTTAACACCTTCTTTAACTGACTGAAAAATTGACCAGCACTGCGATAATATAGCCGATTGCACTTAGTTGCAAAATTCTTTTAGCTGTTTCAATTATTCTCAATAATTTAAATAAAAATCAAAGCAAAAAAATAAATTTGAACTGGGTTTTCAACGAAATGAGGGAAACCAATTTGAATGGTTAAAGTGGAACGTGAGAACTGTGTAGGTATTCCATATCTGCCCTAAAGTATTCAGCGCATTAAAAAAAATAAAACAATAAGGAAGATGACAGCAAAAACACACAAGAAGAATTTTAAAGGGAAATTCTCGACTTGTTGATGAAAGAAATTAGTGTGCGGATTAAAACGGGCAAAATTAAACCAGTAGAATTTGATATGAAAAAACATTTTATCACACAAGTTCAAATAATTTGGAAAATTTTTAAATGTTTGACTTTTTTTTGGGTGAGCTCAAATATTTTTTGGGTGAGCTGAGCTCACCCTAGCGTATGGCAGCCTACGACCGTGGCATATCTCAAAAGGGTCGAATGCTCTACGAAGCAGGAATGGAAAATAACTGTGATTTTCACTCGACGGGCAAACCGACTTATTGGCCGACTGATCCTTCGAAGATACCTGACCTGATTGATTTCTTTGTGGTGAAAGGAATACCCTAAAATCATATCAATATAACGGAAAGCCTAGATCTCTTCTCTGATCATTCTGCCGCTATTCTTACTATGAATGAAAATATAATTAAAAATGAAAAACCACCCAGACTAACCAATGGTAAAAAAAACTGGGAAGGATTTAAGAGAGATATCGAGAACAACGTTGAATTAAGGGTATCACTAAAAACGCCTCTTGAGCTTGAAGACGCAGTAGATAACTTCGTTGATATCGTTCAAAAAGCCGCATGAGATAACACCTCCAACCAAAGAGTAATTACACCACTTAAAGGCATAAAATATTCCCAAGAAATAAAGGATTTAGCTAAAGAGAAACGATAAGCACGTAAGAAATGGCAGCAAACTCGTGCTCCTCAGCACAAAGCAACCTTAAATCGCTTGTGTAATTTACTAAGAAAGACGATATCAGATTTCAAAAACAATGAAGTTGGAAATTACATCGCTGGGGAAAGCTATTAAAGTAACGAAAAAACCAAAGCTCCCAGCACCTCCGATTAAGAATGACCAAAACAAAAAGAGACAAAGAGAAAGCGAATTTGTTTCCATGTAGAAGCGCTAAATGAAAATATAAATTTGAATCTTACCACAAGTGAAATGTACAGAACAAGAAATGTTACTCTCACCGAATTACGCAGAGAAATAAAAAAGCTGAAGTCCAAGAAAGCTCCAGGATATGACTTAATAACGGCAGAAATTCTTAGAATGCTCCCTCGTAAAGGATTAATAAACCTCCTTTATATAATAAATGCCACTCTAAGGCTTCAGTATGTCCCAAGGCAATGGAAAGTTGCGGAAGTTATAATGGTTCTGAAACCAGGTAAACCATCGCATGAAAAGAAATCTTATAGACCCATTTCGCTTCTTCCTGTAGTGTCGAAAGCTTTTGAGAGAATATTACTAATGTGCCTGCAACCAATAATAGAAGAAAATCACTTGATACCTGAACATCAGTTCGGTTTTAGAAGTAAGCACTCGACAAGTGCATAGAATCACTGACGTCATCAAGAAAGCTTTTGAAGAAAAGAAAATTTGCTCTGCAGTCTTCTTAGATGTGTCGCAACCCTTTGACAAGGTCTGGCACGAAGGCCTCAAATTCAAATTAAGACAAATTTTGCCTGATGGCCTTTACACGATTTTTAAAGAATATAAAGAAAAATGGAAGCGGCATGTAAAAAAGAAATGCGAAGAATTAAACATTAAATTCAGAGAAATGTACTGGTTACCCGGGAAACACTCTAAGCTTAATATAGAACACAAGCTGATTTTATACAGGCAGGTACTTAAGCCCGTCTGGACTTATGGTATACAGCTCTGGGGTTGTACTTGCGATTCTAATTTAAATATTTTACAATCTTTTAAAAATAACTTGCTAAGATCATTTGTTAATGCGCCGTGGTATATTAGAAACCACGACCTACACAGGGATCTTGGGATCCCCACCGTAAGAAATGAAATACAAAATTTTGCGCGAAAGCAAAGGAAATGACTTTTAGAACACGCTAATAGAAGTATTATCGAAATTCTTGGCGAGACAAATTTAGTACGCCGCTTGCGAAGGACTAAACCTTCTGACGCAGGAGCTATCGCCGGATAGTTACTTGCAACATGTTGTATAACTTCGTTAAAAATAAATTGCTAAATAAGTTTCAACTTAGTTGCAATCGGGAGGTGGAGGTGGTTTTAGTGAAGTAAGAATCTCACACTCCTATGAGCACGCGTTTTTCGGTCCTCATAGAGCCTTTTGAATGTTTTAACACCGACCCACGAAAAAAAAAAATTTGTACGGATTTTGATATTTTTCTGAAGGGTAAATTTCCTTTACTAAGTTCTGGATTTATCTAAATTATTCTTTGAACTAAATAACTAATAATTTAGTTATCAAAAAATATTTTACAGTTTCGACCTTCATTTGGGTTTTTTAATTTTTCCAAATATTATTTAGAATTAAGAGTACAACAAAACTCTTTCTGTAGGAGGATTTGCAAAATAAAATTGTACTAGATGTTTTGTTCGTTCTTTCAATCGGTTTTGGCACTTTAGCATTATTTTTTTATTGAATTTTGCTTCAATATTTATGTTATTAATTTTAAGAATTTGTACAAAATACAGAATAAACAATGAACAACCTCTGAAATACAGAACATTTATGTGTTTTTGTATAACAAATAATTCATAATGAACATCGTCTTCAAATGCAGAACTGTTCATTATTAAATGAACGGATGGTCAGCGTAAGTACATATATACCATTATGGTCAATTTTACTTAAATATTAAATTCGTCTATAAATTTTGTTATTGGTAGGGCCCTGAGAATACGCCCAATAAAAATTTGTAGCAACAGAATTTCCTTTGAAAAATCTTTCTTTACTTTTTTCATTTTATTAGCTACTGCTTGCGCTTCTCTAAATTACAATATAAAACATAGTATTAATTTACTATAATAGCCGCATTTTATTATCTATATAGGTGTGGGCCGGGGTTATCTTCTAACACGTAATACAAAAACAAATTTGTATCTAGATTCCCATCGGGATTTGCTTTATGGAACCAAAAATTAGTTTTACTCTGGCGTTTTACTCAAGCTTTTCAAATGGTAAGGTAATGCAAATTGTAGTGTGATGAAAAAAGAAAGTAGATATCTGCATAAAACAAATATGTGCACGGTCGCACGACCTTGCTCTTATGTGCGATCACACTGTGCTTTTAAAGTTTTAATATTACAAAAACTATATTTATCTTATAAAAGAAATAAATTATATTTTATATACCACCTGCTTAAAACGTAGTTAAGTTTAAGGTAGTATTATGCAAGTAGGTACATTTATTTATGAACAATATAGCACCGTGTTGCAAATATGCATGGAACTTACAGTTTAGACTGAAAAATTGTAAAAAAAAAAATATGTAATTAAACATAAATTGATTAAAACAACCTCTGAAATTGTTTTGACACCAATGCGATGTACATCATCCGATTTGTTGAGGAAATCTCAATTTATGAGAAAAACAAATTGAAAATCGTTGGAGAGGTTTTTTAAAATAATAGTTTTTTATATGTATATACAATTAAAAAAAAATTGAAATAAAAAATGGTACGCAATTTTTTAGCCTTTATTATTGCGGAGTTAAAAAATTAATTATAAAAATCTACCCATTTTATAAATATGGAATTTTCAAAAACTAATGTTGAAATTTTTTTTTTAAATCAATATGTAATTTATTTTTTTTTGAAAATTTTGCTGTGCAATATTATTACAACTTATTTGAATCTTTTATGCAAAAAAATCATTAATATAAGAACTGATAATGAAATAGTCGAAAATCAA
This sequence comes from Epistrophe grossulariae, assembly GCA_929447395.1. NCBI lineage: Eukaryota > Metazoa > Arthropoda > Insecta > Diptera > Syrphidae > Epistrophe > Epistrophe grossulariae. The sequence goes on from OV839567.1 coordinate 68,081,113, forward strand.
AAGAATGGTTCTATGAGAGATACCATTTTTAAACGATAGATAATTTTTTTTTCAATAATTTTTTCAAATTTTTTGCATAAAAAATTGATCAATATCAATTAAAATGTTTTTGAGAAAATCGAAAATCAAAAATATGGTTGTATGGGAGGTACCATTTTTAACCATTTTTCGGATTTTTTTTTATAGAATGGTTGCTTTTTTGTAAAAAAAATGACAGAGTTTTTTTTTTAAGTTTTAGGCACGTTTTTGAAAAAAATAAGATTTTCAATTTTTGCTGAAAATATTTTTACGGCAAGTACCGTTATTTTTGGTCTTAAAAAAAATTAAAAACCGTAAGGTACCAACTTTGAAGAAAATCGACCAACCCGTTTAGGCTACAGCCGAAAGGACAGACAGACAGACGGACAGAATTGCCAAACCCACTTTGTTCGTCTTCGCTATCATCGTAATGTCAACTTTGATCAAAATCCCGAGTTCGATTTTTTTTACGAATCCATAACTTGAAATATAGTACCTATACAGGTTACATATCCTACTCATTCTATATTTTCCCCTTAAACCCAATTCTTAATACAAATCATCTTTATCCAATATCCAATTTCACTTAACTTCCCACGAAAATCAAGTGATCATCATTTCCTATTATCCAATTTTACTTAACTTCCCGCGAAAATAAAGTGATCATCATTTCCTAAATGTACGCGCATTTTTTATGGCTTCCATTCCTTTATCTGCAGTTGGTAGGATTCCTATAAACTGTAGGAATCCATATGAGAACGAATCTACTCGAAAAAAAAAAAAAATAAGAATAATTAGTGTTAACGCGTATCAAACAAACGAATATTGTTGAACCGAAACGCGAATAATTTTTAAAATCGTCGAAAAGAAAAAAAAATATATATTTATATCAAACAAACGAATATTGTTGAACCCTAACTCGAATAACTTAACAATAGCCGGTAGAAAAAAAAAATATAATATATATAAATATAAAACCAGTGTGTGCAAAGTCAAATTAACATTGACGTAACATAGTGCAATAAAAGAATTAACAATTCGTCGGAACAGAGCACTCGGAGTTTGGAAGAGAGAAATTGAAGAAATGATGAACGAAGAGATGATGAACCGATTAGCGGCCGTATTGGAAGCGTTAGCTGCACCACACGCCCAAAGGCCGAGTAAAATAGTCTATTTAATGAAAGAAATTCAACACATCCCAACTTTCGAAGGAAAAAGCGAAACACTGAGCCAATTTTTCGCAAGCGTTGAAACTCATCTTAGCTCTGTAGAGGAACCACTAAGAGGTGAAATCTGGCAGGCTATCTACAATACAAAAATTATAGGCAGAGCAAAGGAGCTACTACTTAACAACCGACCTGAAGGATGGGAAGCAACAAAAGTAATCCTGAAGCAGCACTTCCGGCCAATATGCAGTCACAAAGATATATCTAGAAAAATTTGTAACATTAAAGTAAGTTCAATTCAAGATTTAAATGAAAAAATTGAAACAATAATACAAGAAATAAATCAATTCGCTACTTATGAATCGAACCCTATAGAAGCAAAACATACTTTTTATACATTGTTAATCAATAGAATCAAGCAGTTATTGTCATGAAATTTATCTAGAGAAATCAAAGACCTCTATAACTTACATTTAATAAAAGACATCTTATACTCCTATGTAGGATATGATAATAACAACATAGAAAGAGAATTTATAAGTCAGGATAGGCGTAGTATACAAAATCCAATAAATAATCACCAGAACAGTAAGAATTGGAGAGACAATAATAATAATCCCTTCAAACAAAATAATAATAATAATTCAATTCAATTCAATTCAATTTTATTAAGACATTTAAAAATCTGTACATTTTGATAATCTTACGTCTAAATACAGGGGCCGACTTTTAAAGGTATGTCTGGCTGATCTAATGTAAAAAAAAAAAATTCATTTATAAATTTTTAACTCTATCAATAGAAAGAAATTTAACACATAAATCTTTTGAATTTTAAAGTGTACGCTTGCTACCGGCATACTAATTGAACATAGCTTCTTTTGAGCACTTAATACTAATTTTTTTTAAATATAACTTATACTAAAACTTATACTAAAGAGAAAATAAACTCAGTAAAGAGTATCAAATAGTACATTATAAGTTTTATATCTATATATTCATTGGGTTCTGATTCAAATTGATCAACACCCATTAACTAAGTACATAAACGTAGCTTTTGCATCTACTTATTGAATTATATATCACTATATAAAGAAAAAATAGATAAACAAATTAAACGTCGGTCTATATTATGTACTTTTAGTCAAAAATTTAATCTATCCTCTTAGGTTGCCTGGCGGAGCCTTGTCATAGAATGGCACAATAAGGTTTCTATTTGTATCTGGTCTCAAATAGGGGGCAGAAGCACTATGCAGGAGGTTAAAAGGAGAAAGGTAATAGTTTTCGTTAATACTCTCATTGCTGTTAGAGTCAAACACGGCTTTTACTAAAGGGTTAGAATGTGAGCAACATTTTTCCAGTCTTTTTATTAAAAGTTCAATCTGATAATTCATTAGAGGTGTTATTTTGGTGGCTTCATAAAGAGTTTTGTTTGAGAACCATTTTTTATTTGGTTTCCGAAACTTCCCACAGCAGAATCTTAAAATTTTTCTCTCAAAGTTCTCCATCTCTTCAGCAACAGTTGGAGAAATTGAAAACCAAATACCAAACCCATAAGTTAAAATGGGTCTTATAAGGGTTTTATACATCAAAACTTTTGTGTTTCCAGGCAAATGTTTGGAGTTCATCAAAGGTTTCAAATTTGATATAACCATTTTCACTTTCATCAGAGCTTTCCTAGCATGTTTGTTAAAGACGAATCTGTTGTGAAAATTTACACCTAAAATTTTGGGTTCGGATTTTAAGGGCACATTATATCCGTTGATCTGTAGAGATAAAGTTTTGCTTTCTTTAACAGCTAGGTAGTGTCCTCTTCCACTCGAATTTCTGAAGCAAGTAAGACCACACTTTTCTGGGTTTATTTTTAAACCCCATCTTTTAAAATATTTTTCTAATATAGGTACTTGCTCTTTTATTTTGGAAAGAGCATTACTTGGTTTTCTGTCACTTGACAGGATAGTGGTATTGTCGGCATAGAGCAAAGCACTTGGCTCTTGAATAGTAAAATTTGCAATAGGAATATCATGGAGAAAAATGTTGAATAATGTTGGACCTAGTATTGATCCTTGAGCTACGCCCGAAAGAACTGCAATTTTTTCAGAAAATTCTGAACCTATATAAATAGATGTAAATCTGTCCTCTAAAAAACTTTGGATTATTCTGGTTAACCAACTTGGAAAACCTAGAGAAATAAGTTTGAACATTAAACCCTTATGCCAAATATTATCAAAAGCCTTTTCAAGATCTATATCCAGACATAAAGTAGTTTTCTTACTTCTTAAGTTTTGAATAACTTTGTTTTGTAAAACCAACAACGCGTGTTCTGTGGAATGACTCCTTTTAAAACCAAATTGGTTATTGGGAATAATATTTAAATCTTCGCATATGTTATTGATATATTCAACCAAAACTCTTTCGTAGAGTTTTCCAATATTTGATAGTAAAGAGATTGGGCGAAAGTCTTTTATATCTTTTGCATTTTTGCTTTTCATTAAAGGAACAAGTTTCGCAGCTTTCCACATTTTGGGAAAGTAGCCATTGTTTATGCAATGGTTAAATGTAGATGCCAGAGCTACGTCAAGAGAGTAGGGGCATTTTCTTAAAACAAAATTGGAAATTTGGTCCACACCAGACGATTTTTTGTTGTTAAGATTAAGTCTCAAGTTGTTAACAGTACTTGAGGATGTAAAGGGTAATTCACTTAAATTCGTTGTTTTGTTAGTAGATGAAAATGTCTTTAAAGGTTGACTTATTTGCGTTTCACGAAACTCACAAACTTTAAGAATTACGTTATTTGTATGATTTAAATCAAAAGTTGGTGTGTTCTCAGAATACAACTCCGAATAAAAGTTTTTAAATGCTTCTAATTTCTGATCTGTACTTTCTAAAGCGATGTCGTCATTTTTAAGCACATCTTTGCGGATATCCGTTCCGAAGAATTTTCTACCGGTTATCTTATCAATTTGTCTAAATGCTTGGGGGGATGGTTTAATATTCTCCAATTTTTCTTTAAAACTCTCGTTCATTTCTATTCTAACTCTGTCTTTAATAATTTTATTCAAACACTGAATTCGAGAGTGCAATTGTTGGTATTCTGAATTTACCCTATTGAGATAATGATGAAACAGTCTCTTTAACTGTCGTAGCCATATATTTCGTATTTTAAGTAGTTGTTTAGTAAAATCAGATATATTATGGTATCTTAAAGTCTTTGTGTGACATATTTCAGAGTGTTTTTCAACACTTGAAGTAATTTTTTCATTTATCTGACATATAAGTGAATCTATTTCAAAATTAGATGCATTTCTATCATTTAAGATATTAATTTGAGAAACACCGTTATGTAGATCATATCTGAAAGTTTCCCAATTCGTAATAATAATAATTGTAACTCAAATCAAAATTTTGACAGGCATAATAACAATTTTCTCAGGCAAAATGGCAATAATTTTTTTAATTCAAATGATAGCAACAATATAATAATAATTTTAGGCAAAATAATAATAATTTCAATCCGAATTATATCAGACAAAATTACAATAATAGAAATCCCCATAGACAGAGTTCATCAGATCATGTATAGGCAGAATGTCCAACCCCTTTTTAACCCCTCTGGACTAATACGGAATTCAGTACAAAATCCACAAAATCCGACACCGATGTCGGTAAATGAAACTGAAAACCGAGAAGAAGAAATTCATAATTTAGAGTTTTTTCTGAATTAAGCCTCGGAAATAAAATATTTGTAGATTTAAAATAGATACAAAAATATATAGAGCACTTATTGACACTGGGTCAACCATGAGTATAATTAATTCCAGTGTAGTAGATTGTAGTAGGTTTCAAATATATGACAAAGTAAATATGCAACTGCAAACAATAAATAATATAACGAATGAGGTGGTAGAAAGAATAATTACTAATATTCCCAAAGAATTTAATATTGATTGTAAAACAGCCACAAGATGGTACAAGAGGAACTTAGGTCCAAAGCCTTACGATATTCTAATAGGCATGGACTTACTAAGTAAAATTGTCAAAACTTTTGATTTCGACAATAAAACTCTCTTATTAAAAAATAAAACAATAATCCCATTATACTCCGAAAAAGACATTGCAACTTTCGATTGCTTTGAACTTATCGGAGAAGGGAAAGAATTAGATCTAATCTATTTAAACAAAAAGGAAAAGAAAGAAACAGAAATATTATTAAGTAAATTCAAAAATTTAGTCTATCGTGAAGGTGATCAACTGACGAATACAGATACGATCATGCACGAAATAAAAACTACCGTAGATCAATCAATACATGCTAAACTCTATAGGCACATGAAGAAGAAGTAAAACGACAAATTGAAGAAATGGAAAATCAGGGAATAATAAGAAAATCAAATAGCAGATATGCATCTCATATTGTGGTAGTGGCAAAGAAACTAGATAATTCGGGACAACAAAAATTTCGCCTATGTGTGGATTATAGGAAGCTTAATGAAATAACTATTTATTTATTTATTTATTTACATCAATAAGAGATCTATTAAATCTACAATTAGACTACCGAAAATTAACATTTAAATAAATAAATAATTATTATTATAAGTAATAAAATAATATAAAGTGGTAATACATACATTTAAGTAAAAAATATAAAAAAAAATTTAATTAATTTAAAAAGTGCAGTAGCAACTTGTTTTTTAAAGTATTTCTACTTATATGAAAATTAAAATCAATATAATTAGAAATAAGATTAGTTTCTCTGACACAGCGAGTTATTGGTTCATTAAGTGCATAGTTCACCCTATGATCGTTTTCGCGGAGCAGACAACGTTCTCTTAATTGTCGAGATGGAGCATACAGATCGATTAAAGATAAAAGAAAAGGGCATTTAATATGGTATGATAAAATATCACTTATGAACATAACCGAGAACATTTTACGTCTTTTTTCGAGTGACTGAATTCCCAGAAGTTGGCATCTCGTAGAATACGATGGAGTTTCGATGTTCCAACCTAATTTCCAAATTGTAAACTTAGTAAATTTTTTTTGAATAATTTCAATTCTGTTTGAATGGATGTTATAGTAAGGGTTCCATATCACACAGCAATATTCTAAGATTGATCTTACATATGAGCTGTACAGAGATTTTAGGGTAAATGGATCTTTAAAGTCCTTAGAGTTGCGTTTAATGAAGCCCAACATAGAGTTTCCTTTAGCTACAATATATTCTACATGTTTAACAAAGATTAACTTTGAATCAAAAAACACACCAAGGTCTTTTTTCACCAAAACTCTTTCAAGAACACTATTTTCAATATTGTATTCGAAAAAAATTGGTGAAAAATTACGACGGAACGAAAAACATTGACATTTAGAGACATTCAAAAATAATTGGTTAGTTTTACACCATTCCGTTAATTTATGAAGGTCATCTTGTAAAAGAAAACAGTCATCAATAGATTTAATGCATTTGTAGAATTTTAAATCGTCTGCGAATAGAAGTCGAGAAGAATTTAAGAAGATATCAGGCATATCATTGATAAATAAAAGAAAAAGAAGTGGACCAAGATGGCTTCCTTGAGGTACACCCGATGTCACCATAACTGGGTATGAAAGTACTTGGTCAATGGATACAAATTGTATACGACCCTCAAGGTAAGACACTAACCATTTCAACATGTTTGAATGAAAACCGAATCTATTTAATTTTTCAATTAGAATAAAGTGACTAACTCTATCGAAGGCCTTCGCAAAGTCGGTGTAAATAACATCAATTTGGTATCCTTCCTCGAGTTTATTCAAAATAAAATTGGAGAAAATTGAAAGATTGGTCGTTGTAGATCTTCCTGCAACAAAGCCATGTTGAAACGGAGAAATATGTTCTTTAAGCAGAAAAGTCAACTTATCACATACAATTTTTTCGAAGAGTTTTGGTATACAGGAAAGTTTACAAATTGGACGATAGTTTGATATTTCCTGCTTTGGACCGTTTGACAGTCAGTTGAGAGTCGACGTTCGCAGGTTTTGGTACAACAAGATTTGGTTGATATGATGAAGATTCAGTTTTTGATGAAATCTGGTTAGCCACTAACTCCATAGGTAAGCCAGCGGAGGAAGACGGTGGATCGGAATTATTAGAAATAGGAGGATTACCCAGGTTGAGGGGTGACGATTCAGAGATCCTCTCAGGGATTTTGGGATTTTTTTTTGCCGTTTTACGTGGAGGAGAGTTTATTATAAATAATGATTTGAGAGAACTTAGATCGTTTTTAATCTCACAAACACTAATAGAGAGCTCATTTAAATTATTTATGAAGGTGGAAAGGTTAATATTCGAACAAGAATCGCACTTCCAAAATAAATTACGATTAGTTAATGATTTATAATTTTCGTCAGATAATTCGACACAATTTTTGTGAAAGTGACGACCACAAAAATATCCGCACTCTACGACTTCTGAATTTTTTGAACGTTTTATAGCTAGTTTGCATTTCGCACAAATCTTAGACATTTTAGGAAATTATCTACAACCGACTCAAAGAGAAGTTAGTCGAAGACTGAACTACTGATGATAAATCTACTATTGATGATAAATATCCACTTCCGAACATCGATAGTATCCTTGATAAATTAGGTAAGGCGCAATACTTTTCGTCAATTGACCTTGCAAAAGGTTATCATCAGATTAAAGATCATCCCGCCGATATTGCAAAAACAGAATTTGCGACACCCAATGGCCTCTATGAATATCTTAGAATGCCTTTTGGATTGAAAAATGCGCCGGCGACTTTTCAGAGATTGATGAACCAAATATTAAGAGACTATATTAACAAAATTTGTGTCGTCTATCTAGACGACATCCTAATTTTCTCAACGAGTCTTAAGGAACACATTCTATCTTTAACCCTAATTTTCAAAAAACTCCTGAACATAATCTAAAAATTCAATTTGACAGATGTTCATTCATGAAAAGGAATACTGAATTTTTAGGGCACATACTAACAGCGGAGGGAATGAAACCGAATCCAAATAAAATAGAATGCATTAAAGAATACCAATTAACCAAAACAGAGAAGCAGATCAAATCATTCTTAGGTACTACAGGGTACTACAGAAAATTTGTAAAGGATTATTCAAAAATTGCTTATCCCATGGTGAAATACCTGAAGAAGGGAATGAAAATAAACCTTAATGATCCTGAATACATTCAAGCGTTTGAAACACTTAAATCAAATATTATCAAACACCCCATACTCAAATTTCCCAACTTTGAAAAACCATTCACACTTTTCACCGACGCAAGTAATTATGCGATAGGAGCGGTACTTATGCAGGAAGGTCAACCAGTATGCTACGGGTCAAGAACACTAAACGATCATGAAAAGAAGTACTCTGCAACTGACAAAGAATTCTTAGCAATTGTTTGGGCAGTTACTTATTATAGACCTTATTTATGGGGCAAACGATTTAAAATCATCACAGACCACTTACCAATTAAATATTTAAATAAAAAATATACCGGGAAAGAGTTTAGTCAAAGAACCCAAAGATGGTTATCAAAATTGCAGGAGTATCAATATGACATCGAATATCTAAAAGGTAAATTAAATAATATTGCAGATTTTCTAAGCAGAATTCCAGAAGAGAATAATAAAAAGGACGAGGTAGATGTAGAACATTCAATCAATAATGTATCAGATAATGGAACAATACATTCAGTAGAAGAAGAACAGCTCAATCACATTCCTATAAAAGAATCAATAGTAAATATAAATAAAACTCAATTAATTTTAGCAAATAATGCAGATAAAGAAATAGAGATTTTACATGGTAGAAGAATTATTTATATCCATATGACAAAAGGAGAAGAATATTGGACAGACGTGTTACGAAGATTTATTAAGCCAGGCACCATAGGAATATACACAGAATTAACATATCACGAATACAATAAAATACAACAATTGTTAATACAGTTGTTTGGTCATAATAATCAGATCAAATTTCTTAAAGCAACATTAAGAGCACAGGAAATAAGTAACTTTGAAGAAGCACAGAAACAAATATCATTGTACCACACCCAAGAAAGTCTCCATAGTGGAATTATTGAAACATATCACAGTTTAAAAAATAAAATATATTATCACAATTCGATGGCCCCATGCAAAACTATACTAAGTTAACTTAGTTAACTTAGTATAGTTTTGAGTTATTTATGTCATGTAAACCGCCGTATCGACTTCTATTTTTCATTTTTTTTCATGGAAATCCGACAAAAAACCTTGAAATTATAGCTTAAATAACACTTAGTATACAACCCTTTTTTAGTACTTTTTCCAAGCATTATCATTTTAACTGCTCTTAGTATTTTTATTATGCAAATTTCCATTTGCAACTTGTATACTATGTTGACATAGTATTTTTTTGCCTGGAATTTTCAAAAGTCAAATGCACTCAAGTGGCACGTGGTATTCTTTTGTGTGTGCAAAAGAGATCGAAGATCGCACCTAAGTAGCTGTTAGCATGATTCATACTGTCTTTTTTTGTCTCATATCATATTGTTAGCACCGTTACAATGTTTATGTCTGGAGGAATTTTGCACATTCTTGTTCGTGACCTAAGTAAGTGAAAAAGTTTTTCCAAAAAAATAATAAATTATGGCATCTAGAGCGAGAAAAATGCTTAATCTAGCAAGAAAATCCAATCAAATGAGTAAGTAATAACATCTAATGTTGGAAAACAATGTTAAGAATAAAATTTAACGCAGATGAAAATATTAGCTGTCCTGAGAACGAATCCAGTGATTTCAAGTTAATTGACGACATGGATCCAAGTAAATTATCTTTCAAAAGGAAATGATATATAAAAAAGTAAACAATATTATATTTGAATAGGTGTTCCGACTTGCTCTGCAGCTCCAAATACCCTTGAATTTTGTGACGAGTTGGATTTGTTAGGTAAAGTGGTAAAAAAAACTTTTTGTTCTCAACTAATTGCTTCTTTTTATAGAGCCCTTTCAAGATAGTGGAAGCGAATATGCCCCAGACAATGAATATTCGTCTGACTCCAGCATTTTCACGCCAGCACATAGTATTTTGACACCACCTCAAAAGAATATTGTTGATCATAACCATCAGTACGACACTCCCGAAAATCTGAAAACCAAATCTGGAAGAAAGCGCCCCATCAATCAAAAACTTTGGAAACGGAATCAAGCCAAACGTTTAAAAAATTCAGGAAAACCTTTCACTTCTTCAAAAGATGTTTCAAGAGAAGAAAAACGTATACTGAAAGGATGTGGAGACACTTGCAGGATGAAATGTGAAAGTAAAATTTCAGAGGAGGCCAGGTATAATCTTTTTAAAAGCTTTTATAAACTTGGATGCAGAACAAGGCAGTGGGACTTCTTGTCAAGGCTTCTTGAGAATAATGATAAAAAACGAACTCTTGTTGGTGTAACTTCAAAAAGGACATGCACTAGAAAGTATAATTTAGTTTTCATTCAAGATAATAGTGAACACAAAGTCCAAGTTTGTCAAAAAATGTTTCTCTGCTCAAACGATCCGGACAGTTTTTGAAAAGATTGCGATGAGTAATGGAATAATCCTAAGTCCAGATAAAAGGGGGCAGCATTTTAGGCCAGTAAATGAGTTAAGAGAAAACTCAAAAATGTTTGTAAAGGAACTCATTGAGTCATTTCCGCTAGTAGAATCACATTACTGCCGAAAGGATTCGAACAAAAAATACCTAAGTAATGAAATTAAGTCAGTTGGACAAATGTTTCGTCTTTACGAAGAATGGTTTGAATCTTGAGATTATGATTTAATAAATAAGGTAACATTAAGGCAGTATCGTGACATCTTTAACTTTAACTTTAATTTAAGTTTTTATGTTCCAAGGAAAGATCAATGCAATTTCTGCTTGAAATAAGAAAATATGACTCCTAAAGAAAAAATAGCTTCAAAATTTGAAAATGATCAACATTTGTTCAACAAACAAAAAGCTCGAGAGTTAAAAGAAGCAGACAAAACAGCTGCACAAGCTTCATCAGCCACTGTTACTGCTTGTTTTGACTTCGAAAAAATACTTTCCACTCCTACTGCCAATGCAAGCTGCTTTTATTATAAAAGAAAACTATACAAGTTTATAATTTCACGGTTTATGAACTTGCCTCTCATGAAGCCAATTGCTATGTTTGGGATGAAACCATCGCCAAAAAGGGGTGTGTAGAGGTTTCAAACTGCCTTCTTAAATTTATTGAAGAATACGTGACAAAAGGTGTACTAAATTTCCATTTTTGGTCAGACTTTGTGGTGGACAAAATAAAAACAAGGTTTTGTTCGGTTTTTTTGGATGGGCATCCAAAAACTTTAAGATAAACATCACTCATAGATTTTTAGAGAAAGACCACACCCAAAACGAGGGCGATAGTGTACATGCATTAATTGAAAAAAGTCAGAAAAATAAAATAGTCTACACACCAATCCAATGGTATTCAATTATTAGGAATACAAAAACTAAAGAACAAAACTAAAAGATACAAGATGATTTCAAAGATTTTAAAACTTTTTCAAATTCTCTGAATTGGATAAAAAATACCGACAACGAAAAACTGACAATAAGTAAAATTCGTGAAGTATATTTCAATGCTGACAAACATTATGTAATGAACTACAAATATTTGTTTGAAGATGAATTCAAAATAATAGAATTAAACGCTGCAAAAACAAAAAATAGAAACAAGAACCGATCAAAAAAGTTTCCGCAGGAAGTGTTTGATAGAGTTTACAAGGAACCTATTGCCGTTTCCACTGAAAAATATTTGGACCTTATTTCGCTTTGCAAACAAAATCTTATTCCTTCAATTTACCAGGAATTCTACAGGACATTAAAAACCGCAACTTCTGTTGCAGCTCCATCAGATACCGAAAATGATGACTAAACATAATTACATTTTACAAACAATGTGAAAATCTTTTTTTTTTTTGTTATAAATAAAAAAGTTGATCTTTAATCGTTCTTTTTATTATTTGTATATTCTATAATTATAACGGGTGATTTTTTAGCTGGTTTTGTTTTGGCAACACTGGTTTTGACAGCTGACGTGTGTTTAGTACCTTGTGTCACTGTCAAACAGCTTCAGTTTGGTTTGCAATTTAACCATGGATCGTCTTACAAATGAACAACGCTTGCAAATTATTGAATTTTACTATCAAAATTCGTGCTCGGTTCGAAATGTTCATCGCGCGCTGCTTCCATTTTATGGTCGGCATTCTCGACCTTCTGAGCAGTCTATTCGGAAGATTGTGACCAAATTTCGCACCAAATTTACTTTGTTGGACATTAAACCACCAACACGTTTACGTACTGTGCGTAGTGAAGAAAATATTGCGGCCATATCAGCTAGTGTGACAGAAGACCGCGAAATGTCGATTCGGCGCCGTTCCCAGCAGTTAGGCCTTTGTTACAGCACTACGTGGAAAATTTTGCGGAAGGATTTGGGCGTAAAGCCTTTTAAGATACAGCTGGTGCAAGAACTAAAGCCAGCCGACCTACCACAACGCCGAATTTTTGGTGAATGGGCTCTTGGAAAGCTGGCCGAGGATCCGCTTTTTTATCGAAAAATTGTGTTCAGCGATGAGGCTCATTTTTGGTTGAATGGGTACGTAAATAAGCACAATTGCCGCATTTGGAGTGAAGATCAGCCAGAAGCATTGCAACAGCTACCAATGCATCCCGAAAAAGCCACTGTTTGGTGCGGTTTATGGGCCGGCGGCATTATTGGGCCATATTTCTTCAAAGATGATGCGAATCGCAGCGTTACTGTCAATGGTGAACGCTACCGAGCGATGATAACAAAATTTTTTTTGCCCGAAATGGAAGTTCTTGACTTGCATGATATGTGGTTTCAACAAGACGGTGCCACATGCCACACAGCACGCGAAACAATGGCGCAATTGCGAGGCGAGTTTGGTGAACAGTTAATTTCACGTTTCGGGCCGGTCAATTGGCCGCCTAGATCGTGCGATTTGACACCATTAGACTATTTTTTGTGGGGGTATGTCAAGGCTAATGTCTATAGGGACAAGCCCGCTTCGATTGACGCACTGGAAGCCAACATCCATGCATTCATTCGTAAGATACCGGCCGATATGTGTGAAAGAGTATGCCAAAATTGGACTCAGCGGATGGGCTACCTGAGACGCAGCCGCGGTCAACATTTGCATGAAATTATCTTTAAACATTAAATTGCAAGGTTCAAACTATCGATTCAAATAAATATTTCATTCATTTTTTCGAATTTTTTGTGTTTTTTTTTTTAAAAAAGTTCTAAACCTCTTAAAAAATCACCCGTTACATTGAAAGTGCAAAAATTTCATGGTAAACAATTCTAAGTAACACTTAGGGCCCCGTGTTCTTAATATGTTGCGTCCACTTTCATACTAAGTGAACTTATAATAGATTTCAAATATATTCTTTCCGTGCAGTTTAATACTAACATGACATAGAATCATTTGAAGTAAGAGCTGAACACCAATAAACATACCAACTCCAATTTAACCTAGAAGACGCATTAACACTGATTCGACGTTTAATTAAAAAAAAGCATACAAATAATATAATGATTGATGTATTCAACTCAGAAATCTATCAAGTAAGAAAAAAGTTATACTCAAAAAACTTTGAACCTCTCTCCTGAAAAATAGAATATTTGCACTTAGTATAGTTTTGCATGGGGCCATCGAATTTAGCAAAAGAAATTACGAAATATAATTTTACTAAAAGTTTAAATTTTGAAGAAATTATACTTAAAAACTTTGTAAATCTAGAGAACATACAAATACTTAAATTCCATAAAAATGTACACTATTGTGTAATTTCATTATTTTTTTCTAATTGTTACCATTTATCTTATTAGAAAAAACAAAAACTTAAAAATTTCAATCAATAATATAAGTAAAGAAACCTCCAAAATTCAGGAGAATTTTAAAACAAAGGGGGGAGAGGTTACATATCCTACTCGTTCTATATTTTCCCCTTAAACCTAATTCTTAATACAAATCATCTTTATCCAATATCCTATTTCACTTAACTTCCCGCGAAAATCAAGTGATCATCATTTCCTAAATGCACGCGCATTTTTTATGCCTTGCATTCCTTTATCTGCTTGTAACCCGAACCACACAAATATAAAATTTATAATAGTTCAGTATAATCTTGTTTGTAAATCAAATCTGCTGAGAATGCAGTTTAATTAATACAAGAAAATCTTAATGTATTTTGTAATGAATAAAATTAGTTATCAACCAAACGTGATGGAATAAAGACATTATTTTCCTTTTAAAAACTCTGTT
>OV839567.1:68098145-68247631 GCA_929447395.1 Epistrophe grossulariae
ACTGACTGACTGACTGACTGACTGACTGACTGACTGACTGACTGACTGACTGACTGACTGACTGACTGACTGACTGACTGACTGACTGACTGACTGACTGACTGACTGACTGACTGACTGACTGACTGACTGACTGACTGACTGACTGACTGACTGACTGACTGACTGACTGACTGACTGACTGACTGACTGACTGACTGACTGACTGACTGACTGACTGACTGACTGACTGACTGACTGACTGACTGACTGACTGACTGACTGACTGACTGACTGACTGACTGACTGACTGACTGACTGACTGACTGACTGACTGACTGACTGACTGACTGACTGACTGACTGACTGACTGACTGACTGACTGACTGACTGACTGACTGACTGACTGACTGACTGACTGACTGACTGACTGACTGACTGACTGACTGACTGACTGACTGACTGACTGACTGACTGACTGACTGACTGACTGACTGACTGACTGACTGACTGACTGACTGACTGACTGACTGACTGACTGACTGACTGACTGACTGACTGACTGACTGACTGACTGACTGACTGACTGACTGACTGACTGACTGACTGACTGACTGACTGACTGACTGACTGACTGACTGACTGACTGACTGACTGACTGACTGACTGACTGACTGACTGACTGACTGACTGACTGACTGACTGACTGACTGACTGACTGACTGACTGACTGACTGACTGACTGACTGACTGACTGACTGACTGACTGACTGACTGACTGACTGACTGACTGACTGACTGACTGACTGACTGACTGACTGACTGACTGACTGACTGACTGACTGACTGACTGACTGACTGACTGACTGACTGACTGACTGACTGACTGACTGACTGACTGACTGACTGACTGCCTGACTGACTGACTGACTGACTGACTGACTGACTGACTGACTGACTGACTGACTGACTGACTGACTGACTGACTGACTGACTGACTGACTGACTGACTGACTGACTGACTGACTGACTGACTGACTGACTGACTGACTGACTGACTGACTGACTGACTGACTGACTGACTGACTGACTGACTGACTGACTGACTGACTGACTGACTGACTGACTGACTGACTGACTGACTGACTGACTGACTGACTGACTGACTGACTGACTGACTGACTGACTGACTGACTGACTGACTGACTGACTGACTGACTGACTGACTGACTGACTGACTGACTGACTGACTGACTGACTGACTGACTGACTGACTGACTGACTGACTGACTGACTGACTGACTGACTGACTGACTGACTGACTGACTGACTGACTGACTGACTGACTGACTGACTGACTGACTGACTGACTGACTGACTGACTGACTGACTGACTGACTGACTGACTGACTGACTGACTGACTGACTGACTGACTGACTGACTGACTGACTGACTGACTGACTGACTGACTGACTGACTGACTGACTGACTGACTGACTGACTGACTGACTGACTGACTGACTGACTGACTGACTGACTGACTGACTGACTGACTGACTGACTGACTGACTGACTGACTGACTGACTGACTGACTGACTGACTGACTGACTGACTGACTGACTGACTGACTGACTGACTGACTGACTGACTGACTGACTGACTGACTGACTGACTGACTGACTGACTGACTGACTGACTGACTGACTGACTGACTGACTGACTGACTGACTGACTGACTGACTGACTGACTGACTGACTGACTGACTGACTGACTGACTGACTGACTGACTGACTGACTGACTGACTGACTGACTGACTGACTGACTGACTGACTGACTGACTGACTGACTGACTGACTGACTGACTGACTGACTGACTGACTGACTGACTGACTGACTGACTGACTGACTGACTGACTGACTGACTGACTGACTGACTGACTGACTGACTGACTGACTGACTGACTGACTGACTGACTGACTGACTGACTGACTGACTGACTGACTGACTGACTGACTGACTGACTGACTGACTGACTGACTGACTGACTGACTGACTGACTGACTGACTGACTGACTGACTGACTGACTGACTGACTGACTGACTGACTGACTGACTGACTGACTGACTGACTGACTGACTGACTGACTGACTGACTGACTGACTGACTGACTGACTGACTGACTGACTGACTGACTGACTGACTGACTGACTGACTGACTGACTGACTGACTGACTGACTGACTGACTGACTGACTGACTGACTGACTGACTGACTGACTGACTGACTGACTGACTGACTGACTGACTGACTGACTGACTGACTGACTGACTGACTGACTGACTGACTGACTGACTGACTGACTGACTGACTGACTGACTGACTGACTGACTGACTGACTGACTGACTGACTGACTGACTGACTGACTGACTGACTGACTGACTGACTGACTGACTGACTGACTGACTGACTGACTGACTGACTGACTGACTGACTGACTGACTGACTGACTGACTGACTGACTGACTGACTGACTGACTGACTGACTGACTGACTGACTGACTGACTGACTGACTGACTGACTGACTGACTGACTGACTGACTGACTGACTGACTGACTGACTGACTGACTGACTGACTGACTGACTGACTGACTGACTGACTGACTGACTGACTGACTGACTGACTGACTGACTGACTGACTGACTGACTGACTGACTGACTGACTGACTGACTGACTGACTGACTGACTGACTGACTGACTGACTGACTGACTGACTGACTGACTGACTGACTGACTGACTGACTGACTGACTGACTGACTGACTGACTGACTGACTGACTGACTGACTGACTGACTGACTGACTGACTGACTGACTGACTGACTGACTGACTGACTGACTGACTGACTGACTGACTGACTGACTGACTGACCGACTGACTGACTGACTGACTGACTGACTGACTGACTGACTGACTGACTGACTGACTGACTGACTGACTGACTGACTGACTGACTGACTGACTGACTGACTGACTGACTGACTGACTGACTGACTGACTGACTGACTGACTGACTGACTGACTGACTGACTGACTGACTGACTGACTGACTGACTGACTGACTGACTGACTGACTGACTGACTGACTGACTGACTGACTGACTGACTGACTGACTGACTGACTGACTGACTGACTGACTGACTGACTGACTGACTGACTGACTGACTGACTGACTGACTGACTGACTGACTGACTGACTGACTGACTGACTGACTGACTGACTGACTGACTGACTGACTGACTGACTGACTGACTGACTGACTGACTGACTGACTGACTGACTGACTGACTGACTGACTGACTGACTGACTGACTGACTGACTGACTGACTGACTGACTGACTGACTGACTGACTGACTGACTGACTGACTGACTGACTGACTGACTGACTGACTGACTGACTGACTGACTGACTGACTGACTGACTGACTGACTGACTGACTGACTGACTGACTGACTGACTGACTGACTGACTGACTGACTGACTGACTGACTGACTGACTGACTGACTGACTGACTGACTGACTGACTGACTGACTGACTGACTGACTGACTGACTGACTGACTGACTGACTGACTGACTGACTGACTGACTGACTGACTGACTGACTGACTGACTGACTGACTGACTGACTGACTGACTGACTGACTGACTGACTGACTGACTGACTGACTGACTGACTGACTGACTGACTGACTGACTGACTGACTGACTGACTGACTGACTGACTGACTGACTGACTGACTGACTGACTGACTGACTGACTGACTGACTGACTGACTGACTGACTGACTGACTGACTGACTGACTGACTGACTGACTGACTGACTGACTGACTGACTGACTGACTGACTGACTGACTGACTGACTGACTGACTGACTGACTGACTGACTGACTGACTGACTGACTGACTGACTGACTGACTGACTGACTGACTGACTGACTGACTGACTGACTGACTGACTGACTGACTGACTGACTGACTGACTGACTGACTGACTGACTGACTGACTGACTGACTGACTGACTGACTGACTGACTGACTGACTGACTGACTGACTGACTGACTGACTGACTGACTGACTGACTGACTGACTGACTGACTGACTGACTGACTGACTGACTGACTGACTGACTGACTGACTGACTGACTGACTGACTGACTGACTGACTGACTGACTGACTGACTGACTGACTGACTGACTGACTGACTGACTGACTGACTGACTGACTGACTGACTGACTGACTGACTGACTGACTGACTGACTGACTGACTGACTGACTGACTGACTGACTGACTGACTGACTGACTGACTGACTGACTGACTGACTGACTGACTGACTGACTGACTGACTGACTGACTGACTGACTGACTGACTGACTGACTGACTGACTGACTGACTGACTGACTGACTGACTGACTGACTGACTGACTGACTGACTGACTGACTGACTGACTGACTGACTGACTGACTGACTGACTGACTGACTGACTGACTGACTGACTGACTGACTGACTGACTGACTGACTGACTGACTGACTGACTGACTGACTGACTGACTGACTGACTGACTGACTGACTGACTGACTGACTGACTGACTGACTGACTGACTGACTGACTGACTGACTGACTGACTGACTGACTGACTGACTGACTGACTGACTGACTGACTGACTGACTGACTGACTGACTGACTGACTGACTGACTGACTGACTGACTGACTGACTGACTGACTGACTGACTGACTGACTGACTGACTGACTGACTGACTGACTGACTGACTGACTGACTGACTGACTGACTGACTGACTGACTGACTGACTGACTGACTGACTGACTGACTGACTGACTGACTGACTGACTGACTGACTGACTGACTGACTGACTGACTGACTGACTGACTGACTGACTGACTGACTGACTGACTGACTGACTGACTGACTGACTGACTGACTGACTGACTGACTGACTGACTGACTGACTGACTGACTGACTGACTGACTGACTGACTGACTGACTGACTGACTGACTGACTGACTGACTGACTGACTGACTGACTGACTGACTGACTGACTGACTGACTGACTGACTGACTGACTGACTGACTGACTGACTGACTGACTGACTGACTGACTGACTGACTGACTGACTGACTGACTGACTGACTGACTGACTGACTGACTGACTGACTGACTGACTGACTGACTGACTGACTGACTGACTGACTGACTGACTGACTGACTGACTGACTGACTGACTGACTGACTGACTGACTGACTGACTGACTGACTGACTGACTGACTGACTGACTGTCTGACTGACTGACTGACTGACTGACTGACTGACTGACTGACTGACTGACTGACTGACTGACTGACTGACTGACTGACTGACTGACTGACTGACTGACTGACTGACTGACTGACTGACTGACTGACTGACTGACTGACTGACTGACTGACTGACTGACTGACTGACTGACTGACTGACTGACTGACTGACTGACTGACTGACTGACTGACTGACTGACTGACTGACTGACTGACTGACTGACTGACTGACTGACTGACTGACTGACTGACTGACTGACTGACTGACTGACTGACTGACTGACTGACTGACTGACTGACTGACTGACTGACTGACTGACTGACTGACTGACTGACTGACTGACTGACTGACTGACTGACTGACTGACTGACTGACTGACTGACTGACTGACTGACTGACTGACTGACTGACTGACTGACTGACTGACTGACTGACTGACTGACTGACTGACTGACTGACTGACTGACTGACTGACTGACTGACTGACTGACTGACTGACTGACTGACTGACTGACTGACTGACTGACTGACTGACTGACTGACTGACTGACTGACTGACTGACTGACTGACTGACTGACTGACTGACTGACTGACTGACTGACTGACTGACTGACTGACTGACTGACTGACTGACTGACTGACTGACTGACTGACTGACTGACTGACTGACTGACTGACTGACTGACTGACTGACTGACTGACTGACTGACTGACTGACTGACTGACTGACTGACTGACTGACTGACTGACTGACTGACTGACTGACTGACTGACTGACTGACTGACTGACTGACTGACTGACTGACTGACTGACTGACTGACTGACTGACTGACTGACTGACTGACTGACTGACTGACTGACTGACTGACTGACTGACTGACTGACTGACTGACTGACTGACTGACTGACTGACTGACTGACTGACTGACTGACTGACTGACTGACTGACTGACTGACTGACTGACTGACTGACTGACTGACTGACTGACTGACTGACTGACTGACTGACTGACTGACTGACTGACTGACTGACTGACTGACTGACTGACTGACTGACTGACTGACTGACTGACTGACTGACTGACTGACTGACTGACTGACTGACTGACTGACTGACTGACTGACTGACTGACTGACTGACTGACTGACTGACTGACTGACTGACTGACTGACTGACTGACTGACTGACTGACTGACTGACTGACTGACTGACTGACTGACTGACTGACTGACTGACTGACTGACTGACTGACTGACTGACTGACTGACTGACTGACTGACTGACTGACTGACTGACTGACTGACTGACTGACTGACTGACTGACTGACTGACTGACTGACTGACTGACTGACTGACTGACTGACTGACTGACTGACTGACTGACTGACTGACTGACTGACTGACTGACTGACTGACTGACTGACTGACTGACTGACTGACTGACTGACTGACTGACTGACTGACTGACTGACTGACTGACTGACTGACTGACTGACTGACTGACTGACTGACTGACTGACTGACTGACTGACTGACTGACTGACTGACTGACTGACTGACTGACTGACTGACTGACTGACTGACTGACTGACTGACTGACTGACTGACTGACTGACTGACTGACTGACTGACTGACTGACTGACTGACTGACTGACTGACTGACTGACTGACTGACTGACTGACTGACTGACTGACTGACTGACTGACTGACTGACTGACTGACTGACTGACTGACTGACTGACTGACTGACTGACTGACTGACTGACTGACTGACTGACTGACTGACTGACTGACTGACTGACTGACTGACTGACTGACTGACTGACTGACTGACTGACTGACTGACTGTCTGACTGACTGACTGACTGACTGACTGACTGACTGACTGACTGACTGACTGACTGACTGACTGACTGACTGACTGACTGACTGACTGACTGACTGACTGACTGACTGACTGACTGACTGACTGACTGACTGACTGACTGACTGACTGACTGACTGACTGACTGACTGACTGACTGACTGACTGACTGACTGACTGACTGACTGACTGACTGACTGACTGACTGACTGACTGACTGACTGACTGACTGACTGACTGACTGACTGACTGACTGACTGACTGACTGACTGACTGACTGACTGACTGACTGACTGACTGACTGACTGACTGACTGACTGACTGACTGACTGACTGACTGACTGACTGACTGACTGACTGACTGACTGACTGACTGACTGACTGACTGACTGACTGACTGACTGACTGACTGACTGACTGACTGACTGACTGACTGACTGACTGACTGACTGACTGACTGACTGACTGACTGACTGACTGACTGACTGACTGACTGACTGACTGACTGACTGACTGACTGACTGACTGACTGACTGACTGACTGACTGACTGACTGACTGACTGACTGACTGACTGACTGACTGACTGACTGACTGACTGACTGACTGACTGACTGACTGACTGACTGACTGACTGACTGACTGACTGACTGACTGACTGACTGACTGACTGACTGACTGACTGACTGACTGACTGACTGACTGACTGACTGACTGACTGACTGACTGACTGACTGACTGACTGACTGACTGACTGACTGACTGACTGACTGACTGACTGACTGACTGACTGACTGACTGACTGACTGACTGACTGACTGACTGACTGACTGACTGACTGACTGACTGACTGACTGACTGACTGACTGACTGACTGACTGACTGACTGACTGACTGACTGACTGACTGACTGACTGACTGACTGACTGACTGACTGACTGACTGACTGACTGACTGACTGACTGACTGACTGACTGACTGACTGACTGACTGACTGACTGACTGACTGACTGACTGACTGACTGACTGACTGACTGACTGACTGACTGACTGACTGACTGACTGACTGACTGACTGACTGACTGACTGACTGACTGACTGACTGACTGACTGACTGACTGACTGACTGACTGACTGACTGACTGACTGACTGACTGACTGACTGACTGACTGACTGACTGACTGACTGACTGACTGACTGACTGACTGACTGACTGACTGACTGACTGACTGACTGACTGACTGACTGACTGACTGACTGACTGACTGACTGACTGACTGACTGACTGACTGACTGACTGACTGACTGACTGACTGACTGACTGTTTATTCACCAAATTATATTACTTAAATTACTTATTTTAAACTAAATTACGAAAGATCTCTATTTATAGAATTCATATCATAGGAAGTGTTTTTCCATTTATCGTTTTCATATTAAAACTTTACTTCTTGTTCATATAAGGTGGTCAATAAAACATGCTTTCATTTTCGCGGTAGTTTTAGTGATACCTTAAAAAAATTACACCACAATTGAGACTGAGCCTCCACCAAAAAAACAAATTTAAATGAATCTCCAGGTATTTTACCGTTTAGCAGCTATGGTGGCTCCATTTGAGAGTTGCAGGTCTGCGGTAAGCCGACCAATTCTGGTTTGGAAATTTGATCCAGATGTCCCATTTTTCGTATATTTCCAATAGTCTGTGGTGACATTGATATAGCGAGGTTAGCAGCATATAAAATATTCTAGCATCCAGTTGGGAAAGGTTTTCAGATATCAACAAACTGTAGAGAAAAGGGGCCTTTAGAAACTTGCTCTGATGTCCTCAATGTTTGATTTATATTTCTCCAGTTGTACGAAAAATTTTCTGCAAGAAATTAAAAAAGAATTTTTATTAGTGGTGAAGGTAGATGTAATATATGAAGAAATAGAAGAACAGGAAAAAATGTTTGCTTGCACATTGGAGTGAGAAATAAGGTGTTTAATTATCTCATTAAATTCCACAGGTGACGTCCAGTTGAAACTAGGGGTATATAGATATAATAATGCTGTCTAGAGTGGGATTCGAATTCACACCTCTAAGTATGGAGTCAAGCATTACATCCACTCTGCCATTGCCACACGCAATGTATGTCCTTCTGTGGTCCTCTGTTGGAAGGTTTTGTCACGTTTGTCTGAGTGATGAGTTAGATGTCCGAAATATTGTTTTTCATGTATATGAATATCACTGTGGGATTTTTCGATTCCCGAGAATATGTGAATCAAAAAATTCACTGTGAACAGTGGAACTAAACAGCGAAGTATGTTGAGTTTACAATTGGGTTTAGCTCGCTTTAACCGTGCTGTTCTGGCTGGTAGTTTCCACGTTGATACGGATGGGGATCCTCGCTTGTTGTGCCTTTGATCCTACTGAAATTTCTACTGCGTTGCCTTTCACCATTCATGAGGAACTGATTGCAGGGCGGGTCACAG
The DNA here is from genome assembly GCA_929447395.1 of Epistrophe grossulariae. Classification (NCBI taxonomy): domain Eukaryota; kingdom Metazoa; phylum Arthropoda; class Insecta; order Diptera; family Syrphidae; genus Epistrophe; species Epistrophe grossulariae. The sequence goes on from OV839567.1 coordinate 68,107,874, forward strand.
TGGAAGCGGTATTTGCAGCAAAATCTTTTTGCACCTTCTTCTCTGGCAGAAGCTTGTTCCTCTCTAAATTTTGATTTTGAGTTGGATAACTGTTAAAGCTGCCTGTGGTCTTCGTAGTTTTGTTTTTGAATGCTAAATTTATGGCTGATTTCATAAAGGGCTTTTGAATGTTAAATTGCCCACTAAACCTCACAATTACGGCTTTAGGTTCCACCAAATGCTTTTTTCAGGGTAATTTACAACTTCTTCAGTGGGTTAGTTCAAAATTCTCGTTACTGTCTACGTCTTCGGTCTCCATATTGGTGTCGTCTTCATTGCCTTCACAGGTCTGAACAATATTCTTTTATGTCAACAATGCTTCGAGTGTCGCTAATGCCAATTCCGGGTTAAATTGTCCCATTACTGGATTAACTTAGTCTACTTTCAATTGTGATTGTTTTGTTTAAAGTTGGGATGTTCGAATTAATATTAGGTAGTTTCTTTAATTGTTAGATAACTTAAATAAAGTGGTCCTCATTAGTTTTTATGGAACTAATGAAAACATATAATAATACCGATATTTCTTCAATTTAAGGCTCCCCAAAACAACGCAAAAAATTCGGAACGACGACGGAACTTTCGGCTTTGTATATATACAAAAAATATTTTTTCATTGAAATCAAAATTTAATTCATTCTTTATTTGAGTTAAAAAAATTAACAGAAAATAAATAATACTTTTTTCTTTTAGCTTAGTGTATTAATTTAAAATCAAACATGTCAGAACTGGAATATTTCACCTCTTCCCCCTACCAGTAGTTATAATGGGGCTTGTTAATAAAAAACGCTAATTTAGTTAGTCAGTTAAAAATGTCTGCTAGTAAAAGCTGTTGTAAATTAGCTAAATTCATTTTTTAGCTTGTTTTTCCAGCCTAAGCTATAATTTGTGTGGATAACAATAGCTTAAACTAGAATATTATAGTAAAAGCTACAAAAATTTCAAGATGCTTTCAACCCTGTCCAGAGAGCTTTGAGAAAGGTCTTATTTTTATCCAAAATTAAGAAAACTCAAACAAAAAATCAACAATTTATTTTCGTTGTGTGATTATTTTGTCACTAACCTATAACGCAGTTTTATTAAAATTGCGTTAGTTATTACATGTTTCTACGAGAATTAACTAAAATCATTAGAGTTTTTTTCCGAAGATTTTTAAAATATCAAAACCGTTGTATTGGAGCTACCCGGCCTACAACACCAAAAAACGAATTTCTTTTCTAGGAATTGGCATACAAATTTTAAGCAAACTGGTCCACTCTTTTAGGCTCGAGCTGGATATATGTACAGGGACTGGGGGACGATCTAATATAAAACATTTTTATACCAGCAACCAATACTTGCCCTATATACCTACGGTGACCATATTTTAAAATTGCAAATAATGAACAAGTGGAAAAAGAAACAAAATTCAATTCAAATTTTCATTATTCAATTTAATTAAAAAATATCTAGAAAAAATTACTTTACTTAAAAAGAGAAAAAAAATTCAGCCTTTGTTTGCATTAAACTTAAACTGAATAACAAATCTTACAAAAAAAAAAATACAAAAACTTAAAATCTAAATTAACACAGTTAATTTTTAAGGATTTTGATATTTTTCGGAAGATTAAATTTCCTTCTCTAAGTTCTTGTTTTTGTTGTTATAATTCTTTGAAATCTAAACAACTGTGTTCTTAATTGTATTTGTTACAGTAAGATTTACCGCAACAAAAACCATTCCTAAACTCGGTTCTTAAAACCTCTTTCTGACTATGTTGTTTGGTCATAGTCTAACTCTCGTTATTTGTTTCCCCTCCATCCCAACCAATAATTTTGAGTCCGTTCTCCTCATGGTTGAGAGTTGCTCAGAAAGGAAAGCAATATACATAGGTACCTTTTAATTCGATCGTGTTGAGCCAGCAGATGGGCTGGAGACTCGCACGCCATCTCTGAATAGAGCGAGGAAGCTCTTTTCTAAATAAAACAACACTCAAGGATAGAAGGAAATATACACTTACACTTACAAGTGGATTTTAAACTAGCACAACAAAACACCAACATACATTTTTGTGGCCAAAAAGAATAACAGCATAAGTCGACTTATGTTGAAATTGAGTTTATTACAGTATCTGATGCGCAATATGCGAATCTATACTGTCATATTTTGTTCGTACATTTATCTCTTACGGTTTATGAACTGTAACACTTCGTCCACACTTGTAAAAAGTGACTTATGCTGTTTTTCCTTTTTGCCACAGATTTTTACTTCATTTTTAAATATGGCTACGAGCATATCCTAGATTTCATAACGTCAAATTTAATTTAAAATAACATTGACCAATATATAAGAACGGAACGCTAAACGCTATTCCCTTAATCCCCCAAATCTGCACAAGGTCCACCGAATAGAAGATTGCGCGTTAGATAGTTTAATTTGAGTATTTACCTTCCTTCTTCAATTCCTCGAAAAGGTTTAGAAATTTGAATTACAGTATTTGTTCCTCCTTCGAATCATTTTCAGAAAGTTAAATTTAGTAGAGTAGCTGGGGCTCAGAATAATATTTTCAACTTTTTATAGCTTTTTGATTTTTTTGAATATTGTTAATAGGTCCAGATACGGCCTTGGATTTGTTAAGGGGACAGCACCAACAACTTGGGGAATTCAGTGAATGAGAGAGTTTCGTTGTAACTTAACCTAAGAGTGGTACCGTAGCCGAATTTCACGAAAGCTTGTGATTGAGAGTGAGAATGTGTGTGTGCAAGAGAAGGTCAATAGAGGACAAAGGCTACGCACGACCAACCACTTTTTGGTTGACTTGCGAAGCGATTAGAGTTTTTTTTTGAAAATTTTTGAGAAAAAAGGAAAAGAAAATAAGAAGTTAGAAATAAAATATGTAATAGTTTGAGAAAGTGTCTTTGAGAAAGCTTTTCGAAGCAGGAATTATTGAATACCAGAAGAGGAAATTTTCGCCAGAGCGGAAGTAGATTTCTTGTCCGTTTATTTCGGGACCTAGTGGTTCAATCTTACGATCTTGATTTTTCTTTGTTTTTTGTTCCATTTTTTTAACAGTTGCCTTTGTTTTAAAATTGGTCACGGCCATTTTAAACTCATATTTATATTTATTTTTATCGAAAAAAATTCTGGGTTTTAATCCAGGCGCAAGTAAAGGTTTGCCAGATATTTGAAATGAAATTTGATTAACTTCCCTTTGGGAATATAAGTAATTGTGTTCTCCTTCATTTTTGAAGAAGAATTTTCAGCTACCCGATCAATGCAAACGACCCTCAACAGTTTCCTGGCGCCCCTTTGCTTACCTTTTTCTTATTTAATTCTTTTTTTAAGGATATGTGTCCCTTGAAAAAATAGGTTGGGGTTTTACGCTAAACTGTACAACGTTCACAGTTTTAAATATTTTTGGATGAAACAAACGAACTGTTATCGATAGAAAATATGTTAGGCAAATTACTTTCGTAGATTTAAAAAAAATTAAAAATCCTTTGTACTTCAAAACCGCCAGGCAAGTGAAAAAATCATAAAAATTGGTATGATGCTCACGCACATAAAGTAAAGTACCTACCTATATTATCGAGAGAACCGACCCCTATTGTCTAAAACACCCTCAAATTTTATTTTAGCGGAATGAGAAAAAACTCTCTTAAATTTCCCTGTCCGTGAATACGTGTGAATTGTTGATACAACAACAATTGGTGCCAGTAGCTCAAAAAGTTGAAAAATTGAAAAACACCCGATTTTCGGTCATTTAAATGCTTATATCTTTGGATCCAATGGTCGGATTTTCAAAATTTAAAATTAAAATTGAAGCTAAATGACAGGCTTGTACCAGCTACAAAATGCCTTCATATGGTTAGTTTGGTTGGCTGATAACTTTTATTCTTATGGTCGGATCATTGCAGAGTAACAAAAAGTATGTTTACAATACAATATGTGTAAGATTTAATTTTAAGGCCTCAACCTTAACGATCCGACTATTAGAAACAAATTATGAATGAAAAATACCTACCACAAGCGTACATACCTACATATGTATAGCAAATTTTTTCCCGATACGAACCCAATTTGCCAAGGTTTTGCTGTTTTGTTGCACACACTCCACCGCCTTTAGAATTACTATCTCCCTCCCACCAGTATATTCTTAGTAGCAAACTTCTAACATTAGAAATGTTTAAGCGGAGGCATACCTACTAACAATGGATCAGTTCTGGATGGATCAGTTTTGGGACCAGTTTTGTTTCTCATTTACGTAAATTCCATATTCCAACAGAACTTTAACAGTCTGATTACAGCTTTTGCTGATGACATGACATTTTCATATGCGAATAATAGTAACTTATTTGAATCTGTGATATGTCTTCAAAAGGACTTACAAATACTTCGGCAATGGTTCGCAAAACATAAACTAATAATAAGTGAGAAAACTAAACTGATGATATGTAACTTAAGAGGTCCTTGTCCGGTTAACTGTGAAATAACTTCTGCCTGCCAGAAACTATCACTCTGCACTCATTCCTGTGGTAAGCAGAATTATGTTGATGATTTCTCATGTTCAAATAGCTGTTTCATAATAGATGGAGTTGAAAGTTTTAAATATCTGGGAGTTTTGATAGACAGGAACCTTAATTGGAAAGCTCATGTCGATGAACTTAGGAAATACGTGTAGGCAGTTACTCGTAAATTGTATTTACTTAAACCACATTGCTCAAGTAAAATACTTTCAATGGTTTACTACGGACTTGCGCACTCGAAATTTCAATATGGCATAGCATCTTGGGGGGCACATTCAATACCACAATTAATGTTTTAAAAACTGCACAAAAGCACATGATTATTTATGTCTTTAAGGTCCTTAAAGTGTTTTTTTTACATAGTGGTTATAGCTCAACCCTTAGAAGTTCAGATGTGTATAATTTAAGAGTAAATAGCTTGGGACTTGTTCAGATTCCGTTTTGTACTAAAACTCACTTCTCACATTTCTATACGGCAACCGCACCTACGCTTTTTAATAAATTACCACATGAAATAAAATAATTAAGAGTTTTAACATTGTTCTTAAGAAAAGTAAAAACTTGGCTTTTTGGTCTGGATAATTCTACAGTCAAATTATTACTTTGCTCTAATTAGTTCAATACCTGTATTAGTTCAATACCTGTATTAGTAATATAATAACAAAAAAAATCGTACATTCTTTTTTTTGCTTAGGGTAAATGTGGGTGAGATGGCATACCTTTTTTATTTTGTCAATATCTTCCAAAATAATAAATATTTTGTTTTTTTAATTTCATATAAATATTCCTTATTATATTACATAAGTAATATTAACATTACAATGTTTTATAAATGTAATTTCTATTTTTAATATAAAAAATTAAAAAGTATTAAGAAAAACCATCTCCCCCTATAGGGTGGGGGAAATGGTATACCCAGGTGAGTGGGATGGCGCATTTTTTTTTTAATATAAAAAATATAAAAAAATATATATTTTTTTAATATAAAAAATTAAAAAGTATTAAGAAAAACCATCTTCCCCTATAGGGTGGGGGAGATGGTATACCCAGGTGGGTGGGATGGCGCATATATGATAAACAAGGGCAAACGAAGTTAAGCACATGACCACTAGCGAAATAATGATAATAACTAGTAAACGTTTGATACGTCCATTTAAACTTCTTCACTTGTGCCAAAAAAATTTCAGAAAAATAACGCTTCATATTTTGAAATATTTGAAATAATAATAAGTAATTTATCGGGTGAGATGGTATGCGGCCATAGTACACAAAAATGAAAATGCGTGAAGTGGAATGCGCCAACTCACCCTCAAAAAACTGCACCATCTCCCCCTCTTTATCATATTAATTTATTCTAAAGTACAAAAAAACACCCGTTACCACTTTTACAAAATTCTAATAGAGAATTCATAGACAATACTTTTTTGTATGTATTGATATATCATAGACATCCAAGCAACAATCGACTTACAAAAAAAACCAAAGCAAAAAAGAGTGCAAACAAATTTTTCGAAAAAAATACCTACCTGATTTTAATTTCAAATTTTTTTCTTTTTTTGCAATACAGACAAATGGGCAAATACTGCTTCGATTTAAAATCATAAAATGCATAGAAAAAAGGTTTAAAAGTTTTGATCGAATATTAAATGTACGAGTTATTAAAGGTGCGCCATCTCCCCCGCTGCGCCATCTCACCCGCTTTTACCCTATCTAAATTCATTCAAACTTTTGCTTTATTTTCAATTTTTTCTTAGGTATAAAGGTAAATTTTATTTAAGAAGGATCATTCGCCTCTAGCGACTTTTGCGCTACTGAATGATACCCATATTTATTCACGTTTCAAAATGTAAATTTAATTTAGCTATTTTATTTTGAATTATTCAAACAATGTACATATGTATATGCTTTATTAAATAGTATTTAAGATATATTTTGTTATTAATTGAATAAATAAACTATAAAAAAAAAAAATGTGAAAAAATCAACAAAATTTCAAAAAAGTGTAACGCCGCACAGTGTGCAATTTTGACTATCTAGGTGGGCAAAAGTCAATTTTTAAAATCTTTAGTACGCATACAAATTGTTGGTATTCTATTTATTAAATACCCACTCTATGACTACCCCATGGTAAAAAAAAACACACGTGTAAGTAACGGAATGTTTTCTAAAAGTTACCGTTTATTACTTTGCTCAAAAACATTATCAATAATTGTTAATGAGTGGGTTCATTCTCGTGACTCGAGTTCATCAACTGTGGTCCTAGTGCTTACTTTTTTATTTTTAATATTTAATTTGGTTCATTATCTTTGCATAAAAGGCTAAACTTCTTTTCTACACACAATTTTGGGTTAGTAAAATCTTATTGAATATGAAAGTGGTTTATTGCTAATAAAACGTAAGTTTTAAAATTTCAACTAAAGTTTTACTTTCTTATATCGCAGAATATCGGACCGCGATTAATACCGTAATCAAGCTAAACATTTATAGTATAGTTAAAACCAAAAAAATTCTGCGAAAGTTTGCGAAGGAAATATAGTATTGTACATGGTTGATAATGGTTGCTGAAATTACTTGCGTGTCAATTTTTGATGTTTGTTGCACGAATTCAATTTTGATCATGCAGAAGACTCTGATTTGACTGACAGTGAATAATATTTAATAATAAATGTTCAAAAAAAAATTTATAAATATTTTACCAAATTAAACTTTTTAGTATAGTAGTACAAACTTTTTAAAATAATAAAATACATAATAGAATACAAAAAATGTTTATGTTGTATTTATTTAAAGTTATGAACACAAAAATATATCTACTTGTATTGTTTTACACCCCAGTACTTTTGCCCACCTAGAATGCCAAAATTGCACACTGTGCGCCGCCGAGTAGAGAAAGAGGGCGAAACGTCAAGGGAATAGACAAAATTATTGCGTTCATGCTATGTTCTTACTGGTCTGAGGAAACAGAATACGAAGAAGATGATCAAACGGACACCAAGAAAAGGAGAAGTGTTCGTAGCCAGGGATGGCCACTACATTTTTCACATTTGCTACGTAGTTTATGTAGTTAAACGTAGTTAAATGTAGTTAATGAAACAAATTGTAGCAAACTTAGTTTCAAATATCAAATGATCTATCAGTTGTAACTTTGAAACTTGAATTTTGAGTTAAAATGTTCAAATTTGTAATGAAATTGAATTATTTCTCTAAATTTACTTTATCTGTATATGAAAACGTAACAATTTGTAGAAAATAAGACGTGTAGTTTATTAAATTAACTACGCGTAGTTAATGATGTAGAAAATTTAGTGTAGTTAATTTGGCCAACCCTCTTCGTAGGCTTTCCAGATTTGTATGTGAAGAAGGGCAAATTTAAAAAAGAATTTATTCAAAGTTTTAAAATACATAAATGCTTTTTTCATTTCTAATGTACTTCAACTGTGCTGGAATGGCAAATCGGGTAAATTTTTTTATTTTTTTCTTGTGTATTCTTCTTCTTCGTTACGATGAAAATTATTCTCCATTAATTATTAAAAAAAAATTAGTATGAAATTTTTAACGGCTTTGAAAAGCTGGTACAAGCCTATCATTCTGGCTTTAATTTGAATTTTAAATTTTGAAAATCCGACCACTGGATCCAAAGATAAAAGCATTTACATAAGTGACCGCAAATCGGGTATTTTTCAATTTTAACAAAAATTGGGCATTTCTCAACTGAAACACGTCGGTTGGCAATGAACAACAACCCCCTTTTTATCAATTTTTCAATATTTGTTATATTGATAAAGGGTTACAAAAAGAAATTTTACTCAAATTTAATTTCATTTTTCAGTTTTTGAATTCAACGGATTTAACGACCTTTCCAATTTATTTGAGCAAAACTGAGCAATATCCACAACAGTGTCATGGTTTTGGCGCGTTCCATTTAAAATGCGGGCAACCAACTCATGCTCACCCTTGTGGAGGAAATCTCTCAGTGCAGCTTGTAGGGTGAAAGAGAAAAAGCCCTGAAGTCGGTTCTCTAAATATTTCTCTATGCTTACGCATATTTTATTATATTGGACAAAACTATGAAATATTGAGGAAATTTACACAGTGGTATAAATAAACTACTTGATAAAACTTCTAAATTATGAAAGGCAACGAGGTCAAATGAACTTTTTTACAAAACCAATAGAAATGTGCAGTTAATTTTATTTTTTTTACAGCTTTCACAGCAACATTTTAGAGACAAAAACACAAAAAATATTAATTTTTTTTCTAACATTTTGCGCTTTTCCTTGGGAAATTTATAGTTATACATTTTAATTTTCGTCAATATTTTTGTAATCAATGAGTAATGTATGTATATATATTTTTTTTTGTAACATATTTAAAAATGCAGTTCAATATGTCATTATTTGTCATGCCGTTCTGAGGGAATGACAGCCAACACAATTCCCACATATTTTTTTTATTTTTTTTTGTATTTTGTTTATTAAATTTAATGAACAAATTAATGTTTTTTTAATTTTGGAAAAGTTGTCTATTTGGCGTTTTAAACAGAAAAAAATTCTTTTTCACGCACACAAAGAAGTTTGCTTCAAACAAATGCCACTGGGTGGTGTGGTGATGCATTCTGTTTCTCTCAGTTCTCTTTTTCTTAATAAATAAGCTTTAATATTTGTTTTTTGTTTCTTGAATCCTCACTTTTTTTCTGTGGAAAGTATATACACCACTGATGGAAAAAGCCTTACTATTGTACTGAATTCAGTACAATTTAATTTTCTCAGTACGTAAGAAAATCTTTGCCATTTTAGTACAATTTTGAATTGTTTGTACAAAATTGATAATTTTCTCTTATCTTCATTAAAAAAATCTATGTGCGATGCGAACATACTCAAAGCCCAATTACCCAATATCACTTGGGCTGAAGGCGCTCATTTGCTTTTAAATACTGAACTGAATATGTAAGAGTACCTACATATTTAGCTTCCAATTTTTAAGTTCAAGTGATCTCGACTCCAAAAGTTGCGTTTCGCCCAGGTACGGCAGTTGGGCTTATCATATATTCAATCGCTCCACTTAGAAAGAAGTAGTTTTCTAATTATCTTCATCTACGTTATTATTTTGCTTCCAACAATGAAATTAATTTTTAAACAATTATGTAGAAACTTTATGTATGGTAAGGGAATCTCTTGATGAAAAGCCTTTATTGGCTTTTGCAAAATCACCTACCAGTTATGGAGATATATTGCGTCACCGAATGACAAATCTTATACACTGTTAAAAAGTTCAGTGAAAAATTTATACAGGGCTTCAAAACTCATGCTAAAATGTTTTACATAACATTTCTGCTAAGATATTACATTAGAAGAAAATTGGATTTCGATGACGTTTTCTTAAACGCACTTCAAAATTTCTCACAAAGCGCAGTATTGGATGGTCAAGTTAACTCTATCGTTCAGTTTGTTTTAAAGTTTTTTCCTAATGAACACAAACATATTGAAGCTATAAGCAACGAACATGAAGCTCTAGCTGACTGCGAATACATTAAGAAACTGAGAAAAGTATCTGTATCGGAATTTTGGGCAAAAATTTGGTTTTTGAAAAATGAATGCTGATAGAAACCAAAAATCTTTTAAAAAAGGAATGTTGTCACAGTTTTGTAATTAATAAAGATCTTGAGAATAAAAACGTGACAAACAATCCTCTTCAAAAAGAAGAACTTTTTGAGTAAAAAAAAATGTTAATTACCTAACTTACTATTATTTTCTTATCTAAGGCACCAGTTATACGTAATAATCATTAAAATATCTATTTTTAATTTTCAGATTTTTAGGAAGCAAAATCAATGATTATTTTAATGGCAAAATAAACCTGACGGTTTAATAATGATTTAGGATTTTAAAAACCTCAAAACTAAAAGTTTAAATATCCAATGATGAGATTCAATGAAACGTACAACTGGCTCCTTACTGTGATACGGGATCTTTCCGTTATTTATTTAGCTATAATAATGAAGTTCCTTTACTATGTTACCTTAATATTTATAACAAATGAATTTTTTTTTTTTTTTTTGTTAATAAATCAATTTTATTTTTGAATTTGTGTGTTTGCTAGTTTTTATCCATTTTAAAGACCCCAGTACTATTTGTTCTTTTTCAGTACTATTTTGTTTCAGCGTTCAGTACAATCGAAAAAGTCGATTTCCATCACTGATATACACATTACACACATTCTTCTGTGGATCGTGATGGATAGCGATCTTTCTTTATGTAAAATAAAAAGACAGAATTCATTCAAATATATAGGTCATTTGGTATGCTCTGTTTTTTTTCAACGGGTAGGTAGACTTGGTGCAAGTTCGCGTTTTGTTGAATTTTGTGTATAGTATATGTATGGTGTGTATGTATATTTTTTGTTGGTTTATCTGTTGTTAGTTTTTCTGTTTCTTTTGCGAAAATAAATCCATCATATTGCGTGTGTAAATAATAAATATATACGAGATTTTGGTCATTGAGTGTTAGATTTTTTTTCTGATAAGAAATGGGCAAGGTCGTCATTGTAATATTTACTATCGTGCTGAAGGATAGTTTTGATTCAATTTTGCGCACCAAGGTAATTTTGCAAACAAGGAATGTGTCAAGTGGATGGCATAAATATAGGTAGGTATTTTTTGATGTGTCAAAACACTTTGAAATGCAATCACTCAAGAAATCGCATTTGCATTCAAAAAGTTTTTTCCTACCTCTCATGACTCATCATCGCTAAGAAAAAATTTAGGTACCTACATAGTAAAGAATATCTATACACTTTTGTACAGGCAATAGGGAGTAATTTTCATACCATCTGAAAAAAGTTTTGAAGTGATCTAAGTTTGAATGCAGTTTTGTAGGGAGGTTGATTTTGAGTATAAATCTGAGTTTGCGGAAAATTTGGTTTTGTGAGGGTCCCGTTAACTTTAAAATAAGATTTGTTGTTTTTTTCCGTTTTCCTCCGTTTGTGTTACTTTTTATGAAAAAAAAGATTAAACACTTTTTTGTTGCATTATTATTATTATCTACAAGTCCTCATACAACAAAAATATATAGAGCAAATAAATTATAAGGTATAAACGAAAAAGGAGTAAAATTTTTAGCATAATCACTCTTATTTTTGAATTGCTCACAAACCGTTACATTTTCAAAAAAAAAATGTTAAATCCTTTTTTTATAAAACATTTTAACAAACGCAATGGTAGGTAAATTGTCTATTAATTGCAGACAAATTTTAACGTCACTACGAATATTGGAAGTCCATCAAAAAAGCTATTTTATTAAAAAGGGTAGAAATTTCAGATGGAATATTTTTATTGAATTTTACTGTAGCTGCAATTTATTATCCACATGACCTGATCGGGATCAGATCTTCATAAAACAAACAGGATCACAGTGACAGCCAGTGGTATATAACTATCTCTTTTTTATTGTGGTTGAATATTTTGCATGTGTTATTTGACTTTTTTCTTTGCACTACAGTTTGCACTACCTTACCGTAATAATAATAAAAAAGTTTTTGGATCCTGAAATAGATCCAGGAGGCAGGAGGGCCAATTAAAAAAAAAAACTTTAGCTAAATTAGATTAGATTATATTTTATTTGTATAATTTTACAATTTTTTAATTATTAATATCAAAATAAAGAAATACAATAAAATAAATGGGCAATGGCATTGCCGTCTGCCTGATAGACGCGTTAAAATGTTTTTCTTTATAAAAAAGATTAAAAAGTTTTAAGATATTTGAAAATAAAATAAAGTAGAAAGTTTTAAAATATTTAAGAATAAACAAGTTATTATAAAAGCATGATATCTTATGTTATATATATTATTATCTAAATTCCGTTATGATATTATATCGATATGAGGCTGCGTTTTAAATATATTTATGCAGAGCTTGCCAGTTATCTCCGTTAAGAATGTTCCTTGTTTAATCCATTGTCAATGAACGCTTTCCGAAATAAACGAGTCTTATGTCTTTGTAGATCGGGCCAGGGATGCCAGATTGAGGGATTTTTCCCGTTTTTCGGGATTTTTCGACCCTAAAGGGGAAAAAGGAAAACCAACCGAGAAAACGGGAAAAACAGTCAGCCCAAAAACTTTCACGTTTTAATACTAAAACTTCTTTTTAAAACATTCAAATTCCATCATATAATCAAATTCAATAAAAAAAAAACTTATTTATTGAACACATTTCTTAGTCTTGCCATGTGCTCTCACCTTAATATTGAAACTGAAAATTCTGGAAATGGTTGTCTGAAAACAAATCGAGTCTCGTTTTTATTTTTGGTTGTTTTGTTTTACTTTCTTCAAGCTGGCGAGACACAGTTCAAATGCTTGTCATGCATGTGCAAGTGTATTAGTGAAAAAGTCACAATTCAAATGAACAGCATTTTTTGTCTTCCACACAGTGGAGCAAGGCTTTTTCAGCAATAAACTTGAACAAAACTAAGTTAAGAAATAAGTTAGAAAACCAGGACACTTTGCGGAATTCTCCATACTAAATTGTTACCGAAAGATCGCTATTGTGTGGAACTAGAAATAGATAAAGAATGTTTTCGTCTACATACAAGTAGTATATACAAATATGAAAAAGTCCTAGATGAAATGAACACAAATTTGTGATACTAATATATTGAAGCTAGTCTTATGAAATAAATTAATGTGGGGTTGTGATAAACCTAGCATTTAAAAATATTTTTATTTATTTTTTTTCGAAATAAAAACATGTATTACGTTTTAAAAAATCGTTTTTTTTCGCGGAAAAAAGGGAAAAAAGGGGAAAAACTAAAATCAAAAACTTGTGACTTGTCAAAAGTCTGGCAACGCTGGATCGGGCATATTGCCAAAAAGTGGAATGTATCTTTTGACTTTAAGTTGCATATTGTGCAAAGATTTGAATCTATATTTTTGAAAGGTGATCCATTTAAATTCAACATTTCACATCTTGCTCTGCATATCAGAGATATCGCCTTCAAGCTATGACAATCAGTATAATAATTATTGCTTCCTAGATCGTAGTTAAGTTCAGGGTACATCAATCTATTAATAGATGATGTTGCAACCATTCAAACTGTTTTTGAAAGCAAACAGAGAACCTCCTATTGCTCTGCCAAATTTTAGTATTATGAAAAATAGCCGTGTTTTATTATCTACGGGTCTGGGTCGGGGTTATCTTTTAACACATAATACAAAAACAAATTTGGATCTAGGTTTCTATCGGGGTTTGCTTTAGGAACCAGAAATAAGTTCTTACTCTGGCGGGTAGACGGCTCTTTAGTCGGTATGGAGTACAAACTGTAGTGTTAGGAAAAAAGACAGTATCTACATGAAAAATATACAACCATAAGACAAAAAGAGATGAGCATACAACACTTTTTTCATTAGGATCCGTATCGTTTTATTATATCTGGGGTGAACCTTATGGGTTATTGGTGATAATAAAACGCGGCTAATATTTGATATAGATTTTAAAGTTTTCATTTGTAACAAATGTTTCAAAAAGAAAAAAAATATCATGTTTTGTTACATATTTAAAAATATCAACATTAAATAATTTGTTTGCTAAACCAGCAACATTATAAGCTAAAATACTACTGTTTTTAATTTCAACTTTTTCATTAATTAGTTGTTTACTACTTTTACTTGCGTGACACACGGCAACACTTTTTCAATTACGTTGAACTATAAGTTGTTGTGATGAACATCTAGGTGGCGCTGATAACATCTCGGATACATTGACAGCTGAATTTGACGTTGGCGCTGACGTTTCGATGGCATGCTGTGATTTATTTCTTTTTATTTGTGAAAAAGAATATTCATTTTCGTTCAACATCGTCGCTCCAATGTCGCCAAAAAACTCGTGCAACATCTCGAATCCATCTCGGTTACCACAAATGAGTCTTCCTTCTTGCGGCGTCATGTTAAAAGTTTTTCCATTTACAACCAATTTCAGACCTAGGATTTGTGGATTTGATGAAAGTTGCTTGATCTTGATTGCTCTTCGGATTTGCAAGATTTTTTGTCGTCTCCCTAGCTCGTTTCTGGTGTAGTCAGGGCTGATGTACATACCAATTCCTTTGAGTTTATCTGAGTTCTTTAGCATTTGTGTTGAAGTGGATTTGTCGTTCGTCTGCACAAGAATACGTTGTTGGTTTCCTTTGGACGGGAGTGTTGTTACGTCCTCAAAATTGATGTTTTGATGATCGACAAGCTTTCTGGTGATTTCGGTGAGTGATTTGTTGATATCATTCCACATAGTTGGTGGTAAAGTGAAAATTAAATTTTTTTCTTTATGCTTTTTCTCCAAGAACTCAATTTTCTTTTCAGTTGTGTTGTTTTTCTGTTTAAGATGTTCGAGCTCCAGTGCGAGTTTTTAATTTGTTGCCTTGAGACTCTGCATATCAGCAAACAAGCAAGAAATGTCGTTTTTTGTTGGCAAATCTCGAAGTTTATTTTCTATCTTTGCAAACATATCTTGTAGTTCGGAGATTGTCATTGATGATAAAGCCATTTCTTTGGTACTTGATTTTTTGTTTGTAGAGCTTGCTAACTCCGGAGATGTTTCCAACAAATTTCTTTTGTTTGCTTTTTGCATTTGTTATAATGCTCACTCAGATTTTTGCTTTTTTTTCGTTTATTATTTAATTTTTTAAGCCTTATAAATAGATAAACGTTTTTTTTTTTGTATTATTTGTGATCGCGGTTCAATTGAACATTAATTAAGTTTATTTTTTTTATATTAAAAATAGTAAAATAATAACTTTTTATCAGGAGTCGTGAATCGCTTTTAGTACCTTCAACAGATCAACGGTCAATCTTTAACTATAAAATAATATTTTAATAACAACGGCAACACTTTCAATGTCATGCTATAGTTTTTGTAAAGCCCAAATTCTATTATTTTGTTTTATTTTATTTTCAATTTAAGTTGATTAAATCTATTATGTTTTAAAAATTAACTTTCAAATTTAAAATTTAAAAAAAAATTAAAAAAAAATGTTCAAACTGATGTTTTTCAAAATTGTAGATAATATTTTTGTTTTAATATTCAATGTTCAAATTTTTAGTTAAACACTAAAAACTGGATGCCTGAATGTCTTCTAGTTTTTGAGAAAATTGATTTTTTTGGGGAACGGGTCGTTATTCTGTATTACAAAATTCTGTATGACCGATATTCTGTAAATGGATTGAAAATTCTGGAAAATTTTGAATACTTTTTAGTCAATAATGTTTGTCTTTAAATTAATCTTACATTTTAAAATATAAAACTCCCTAAGTAAAACTTTTTTATCGTTTTTTTTTTAATATTAACAATTTTTTCCATATACATTACATGATATCTTTAAAACATATTATGACCCACATCCGCATAAATAACTTAAAAATCACTTTTGGTTTTCAACAAATCGATTGTTTTAAATTCGAACTTAAAATAACCAATAATCGTTCCTCCATGGTAAGTGTAAACTGTGTTGTAATTTAACTGTAAGTCCAGAAGAAAAATAAGAAGAAATGCAGGCGAAATCGACAAATAAAATTGTGAAAATATTCTTTTACTTATTCTTATTACGTTAGTTCTATAATATCGTTTGAAACGTGCAAATTCGACTCTAAAGTATTTAATTTACAAAACACATCTACATTTAGTTATCCAACGGAAATAAAAAAACCCGATTTGCCATTCCAGCATAGTTGAGGTACATTAGAAATGAAAAAGAATTTATGTATTTTAAAACTTTGAATAAAGCAAGCGGTATTCTTTTTTAAATTTGCTGTTCTTCACAAATGCAAATTTCGAAAGCCTACGAACAGGGTTGGCCGAATTAACTACACTACATTTTCTACATCATTAACTACGCGTAGTTAATTTAATAAACTACACGTCTTATTTACTACAAATTGTTACGTTTTCAAATACATACATAGTAAATTTATAGAAATAATAAAATTTCAATAAAAATTTGAACATTTTAACTCAATATTCAACCTTCAAAGTTACAACTGACAGATCATTTGATATTTGAATTTAAGTTTGTTACAATTTGTTAACTACATTTAACTACGTTTAACTGCATAAACTACGTAGCAAATGTAAAAAATGTAGTGGCCATCCCTGCCTACGAACACTTCTACTTGGTGTCCGTTTTATCATCTTCTTCGTATTCTGTTTCCTCAGACCAGTAAGAACAAAGCACGAACGCAATAATTTTGTCTATTCCCCTGACGTTTCATCCTCTTTCTCTACTCGGCGTTACACTTTTTTGAAATTCTTTTGATTTTTTCACATTGTTAAAACGGAAAAAATTATTTAAAAACAACGGTTAGTTTCAATTAAAAACACTGAAGAAGAGATTTCTGGCATTCCAAAATGGTATAACATGGCATTGTAAGTTTAACCATTGTTTTTAAATATTTTTTTTCCGTTTTAAGTCAACTTTTTAGAAAATTGCCCCTCCCGCCTAAACGGGGGAAATAGACCCCCCTCCTATACGAATTTTGCTTGTCTAAGGCCAACCTACATGCCCCAATTTTTTGTCACACCTTATGCAAATCACCCTGTATATTATGTTGCAAAGGGGTTTTTTTTTTAAACGTGTGGTTTTCAAGAAGAAATACAACGCATATAATTTAATGTTATAGCCAAGAAATTAGCTTTATTATAAAGATAAGGGTTTGCCATTATGTTTTAAAAATGATTTCGGACAAATGGCCGCCGCGGCTGGCTCGAATAAATTCCAGCCGAGAGGCCTTAGAGGCCCCAGCTGCAATTGTTGCGCGCGATGGCGGATGGACTCATTCGGGTCTTCTTCGATACTCTGCTCCACAGCAGCAATAGCTTCGTCGGTGCGCACTGTACGGGCGGCGTCTGTGAGGATGCGCACTATCCACTAGAGTAAACGTGGTGCGAAACAGATCCATGGTTGCTCGAATTACTCTGCTGGGCGATTATGTCGACCGAATATTGGACCAGCGCGCGATGCTTTGCGCGAACCGAACCATTATTTTGGCAATAAATATGCACGATTTGCAAACGTTGCGTTGTTCAGGAATAGGTCTATTCATTATGAAATGGCAAACCAATCTGAGCATAAATTAAGTGACAGCTGTCAAAAAGACCAACTCCGAAAAAAGTATTGCCAGATTGAAAACCACACGTCTAAAAAGAAAAACCCTTTATAAGGATTTGTAGATAATATAAATTGCAACAAAAAAGTGTTTAACCAAAGATAATATAATACCAAAGATAATATAATAACAAGATGTCGCGTCCAGTACAAAAAAAGGGTACCCAAAATTTAACGCTCCGTAATCCGTATCTAATAACAGATACGACAACATGTTGCTTTGGAAGCGAGAGCGAAGATGCTCTCTGGATTCAATTTAAAATTGCATTCTCTTAACAATATCGCAATATACTGCCTTTTTCTTGTTGTCCTTTGAATATAGATTGACGTATGAATATACATATTCTATAATGTTTTTAAGCGAAGGACACGGCAGTAGCCAGGATCTAATGTATGGGTGAGCTCCAAGTTTTTTTGGGTGAGCTAAAATGTTTGTTTAATGAAAGTCAAAATATGTATACAGTCTAGAAAAATTAAATTTTTATTAAAACCGTAGGTATTAGCAATATCACATTCATGTTTTTTAAACTAAGAATTTGATAAAGCTTAGTACCATAGATAATGTAATATTATCTTTGTTAGTACGCAGTTCGCGAAAAAAATTTATTATTGAACAGTACGCATATTATTGAACAGTACGCAGCTCAAACGCAAAAACTAAACTTTTTTTCAAACTATACATGCAAAAGTCTCCACGTAATTTTTCCAAGACAAATAATGTTCGAAGCATCATAATGCTAGACAAATGTTGACGTTTCATGAATATCACGGTTTTTATAAACCAAGAACATATTTTATTTTTAGCATTTCCAATATTGAAAAAAAAAAATATGTGAATGATGACAAAAAAAAACATAAAATAAAACGTAAAACAAAGTCACGGGAATAGATTATATAAAATAGCTGTTTTCACTAAGTCAGTGGCGTAGCTTAATGAAAGGGTTCAAGAATACCAAATATTAGTGCAACATAATTTTAAAGGCTGCAAACCGATTTTTGTACTTATTTTTTTTTTGACGATATTACATTGGAAAAATTAAGCGAGCCTCTAGTGTCTGAAGACATCCATCATCCAGCGCTAACTTTTTCACTTTATTTTAACTCAGATAATTTTAATAATGAAATTTTAGAAAATACATACGCTTTTAATTTAAAAAAAAACTAATTTTTTAAAACTAAATACTTTGCTATCACAAGTAGACTGGTCTTATAACTGTAAATAACTGTTTAAATGTTAACTCAATGGTCTTTGAATTTTATATTGTTTGATTGTTTTCTTAAATCAGTACCTCTTGCTATTCAAAAATCGAGATCTTCGGTTCCTGATTTAAATTATAAAATAAATTTTGGTCCGCTTATAAGCTATTTCAAAGTGAAGCAAATTTTAAAAGAGATATTTTTAATAGAATTTCAAGTTAAAAATATTTTAATTATCTTCAGAAGGTGCAAAGAAGATCTTAAAATGAATCCGAAATGTTTTTGGAAATTCATAAACAGTAAAAGAAAGTCTTGTCCTTACCCGTTTGTTCTCAAGTCGAATGGCATTTCAAGTCATGGCACTCGAGTTATAACGCAACTTTTTTCGGACTTTTTTCAAAGTGCCTTCAACTGTGATACTAACAACTGTGATACTTTAAACTGTGATACTTTAAACTGTGATACTTCGAACTGTGATAAACTTGACGAAAATGACAATAACTTTGACCTTTTAAAATCTTTTCCTTACTTGACTGATATAAACTTTAATATTTATTCTGAAAACATTAAAAAGTTTATATCTAATCTGGATGAAAGTTGTTTACCAGGTCCTGATGGTATATACCTTCCATTATTTTGAAGAACTGTGTAAATCACTTGTCGTTTCCTTTGTCTATTCTTTTTAACTTCTCTATGTCTTCTTGTGTTTTTCCGTCTACTTGGAAAGATTCTTTTCTAATCCCTTTACATAAGAAAGGTAAAAAAGATGATATTAAAAATTATAGACCTATTGCTAGTTATCCGTTATTCCTAAACTCTTCGAGGCTATTATTTGCGAATCACTATGTTTTTATGTTAAATCAATTATCGCTGCAAATCAACATGGTTTTACAAAAGGTCGCTCTACTGTGACTTTTTTAATGGAATTGGCAGAAAGTTGTATTGATTCGTTTAAAAATAGAAAACAAGTAGATTGTGTCTTCACCGACTTCAGTAAGGCATTTGACAAACTCTCACACCGAGTTTTGTTATTAAAATTAAGGAAGATGGTTAAAGTGAAATATGAAAACAGTGTAGGTATTCCATACTTCCAATCTGCTCCAAAGTATTAGCGAATTTTACTTTTCATTGATAAAAAAAAACAATAAGGACGACAACGAAACCACATAATGAGAATCTTGAAGGAAAATACCGCTGATTTGTTGTTGAAGGAAATAAATGTGCGGATTAAAACGGGCAAAATTAAACCAGTACAGTGGTGCAAATTATTTGATACGAAAAAATACTTTGTCTCTCAAGTTTAAAATGTTAAAATGTATCAAATTTTTTTTGGGTAAGCTCATATATTTTTTGGGTGAGCTGAACTTACCCTAGCGTATAGCTGGCTACGGCCGCGCCGTGAAGGAATGATATGGGTAGTCTTGTTGGCGGCGGATTTTTTTTTAATTTTTTTGCTTTATCGTTTATTTGGGTGATCGGTGGTGCAAGCACATTTTTGTTGTTTTTGTTTCAGTAAATGGATAAAATTTTCTTTATAATATTATTTGTCTTTTGAGGATTTTTGTGCCGGTTGAATAATAATTTTCATTTATGTACATATGTACGTACATAATGTAGATAGGTACTTTTATATGAGTATAGATATGAACAAAAATTGATTCTTTAAAGGATTTCTTTATTTTCAGTTGTAGAAGTAGTTCGGTCAACGAAGCCATAAAAACATCCCAATTACATAGGGAATAATCGAAGGAAAGCTGGAAAGCTTCCTCATGGATTCTTAAGAAACTGTCAAAATTCCCCATCGATATAAGCGGAACCAACAATTTTACGGGGGGTTGAAGGCCCCCCAAATGGTTTTTCACAAATAACTCCCCAATTTGTAAGTGGTAAAAAGAGAAATGCTGGAGACTATTTTGTAGCTTAAAATATTTTCTACAAAAAAGATTAACATACTTTTTTTCATGTAAATAACCATTTTCGAAATAAACCAATCAGAAGTGTTGAGGGTTTTACTTTTCTATGTAGCTGGGCGACTTAATTCCAAAACTGTCTATTTTGTGATTAAAGCATCAATTTTTTTCATTGTTGGTACATTATATGGACATGATTTTAAGATATCGGGTCACCCTATTGGTTCAACCCTTTAGATTAGAGAGGCAAATTAAAACACACTCTATCTCGCCCTGTTTAGGAGGTAGGGGTAAATTAAAAAAAATGACCTAAACTGAAAAAAAAATTATTAAAAAACAACGGCAACAAATCTGTTCGATAACCTTAAATTTAAATTCAAATATTTATGTTAATAGTTTTCGAAAAATTCACATGCAAACTCAAAATTTTTATAAAAAAAATAAAAAAAAAAAGTTTAGACCAATTTTTTTCAAAACTGTGAAATGAAGTGCTGAATTGGATTTTTTGAAGTCAGTCAGTGAAGTCAGTGTCTGAGTCGAAAGCAAAAAAACAAAATGGTTTTATGTCTTCTAGTTCTTGAGAAAATTGACAATTACTAAAACTGCTTTTTTATGAGATTTTTGTTTTTTTGATTTGTTACATAAATACAGTGCTAACAGCATTTCGGCGTATAAAAGTGAGGTATATATGTAGGGTCAAAATCAAGCATTTTTTTCTATAGAAGGCCTATCTCACCCCGTTTAGAAGGTAGGGGCAGTTTTAGAAAAAAATGACATAGAATGAAAAAAAATATTAAAAAACAACGGCAACTTACAATAAAGTTCTATACCGTTTTTGAAAGTCTGTTTTTCAATCCCAAATTTAAATTAAATTATTTATGCCAATAGTTTTTGAAAAATTTACATGCAAACTCAATTTTTTTATAATAAAACGAAAAAAAAAGTTTAAACCAATTTTTCTTTTAAATTGTGAAATGAAGTGCTGAATTGGCTTTTTGTGGTCAATGCTTGTATCAATTCTGAATCGAACACAGAAAACCGAATGGTTATTGTCTAGTTCTAGTTGTCTAGAATCTAGTTATTGAGAAAATTAAAAATTACTAAAACTACTTTTTATGAGATTTTTGTTTTTTTGTTTTTAGGTACAGTGATTTCATTTTTAATTAAGGATTAATGTTGATGATAGGTTCATCTTTGTAAGTAAAGTACAGCAATTAATTAAGCGGTACAGTTGCATTACATAGATATAACGAAAATATATAAAGAAATTATATAGATTTGCTGCAGTCGTACAGTAGTACCTAGGTTATGTGAATTTTTTATAATGCATTACGTTTTCATATATGAAAATATTAAATGTGGATTTTTGAGCAACGCATACCAATATGTATATTTAGAAAACAGCTGTTGACATTGGATATATAGGATAAATTCAAATTTTCTCTAAATCCAGATGTTTAAATGCAAAAGAAACTTTGCATATACCCAACCTCACACCTACCCCATGTCC
The DNA here is from genome assembly GCA_929447395.1 of Epistrophe grossulariae. Classification (NCBI taxonomy): domain Eukaryota; kingdom Metazoa; phylum Arthropoda; class Insecta; order Diptera; family Syrphidae; genus Epistrophe; species Epistrophe grossulariae. Next base: position 68,130,172 of record OV839567.1, read on the forward strand.
TATAGTGTGCCCAAGTAGGGGGGTTGCAGGGGGGAAACATGCCCCCAATACATACCTCACTGTTTATACACCGTAATTTTAGGTGCTAGCACTGATGAATTTATGTAAGCAAGCAAACAAAAAAATATCATAAAAAAGTAGTTTCAGTAATTTTCAATGTTCTCAAAAACTAGAAGACATAAAACCATTTGGTTTTTTTTGTTCGATTAAGAATTTATATTTACATTAATCACAAAAAGCCAATTCAACACTTCATTTCACAATTTAAAAAAAAAATTGCTGTAACCTTTTTTTTTCACTTTTTTTTTATCAAAATTTTGAGTTTGCATGCCAATTGTTCAAAAACTGTTGACATAAATAATTTAGTTTAAATTTAGGATTATAGAACAGATTTCTGGCTTATAGTACTTTATTGTAAGTGTTGCCGTTGTTTTTTAATATTTATTTTCTCAATTTAAGTCATATTTTTCTAAAATTGCTCCTACCTCCTAAACCGGGTGAGATGGACCCCCCCCCCTCCTTTAATAAAAAATACTTGTTTTTGACCCCTCTACAAAAAACCGTTATCAATTCTTGGCGCCATAGTTATCGTACTCGTGCCATATTTTTAAACTTAATTTTTCGAATTTTATTTGAATTTTATTCGAAAAATTAAAAGTTTAAAAATCATAGTAATAGTCAAAGATAATTTGTTTGGAAAACATAAGTGGATATAAAGAATAAATGCTTTTGTAAAAACGTAGAACATTACACATAATAAGGAATTTTCTAATATTTTTAGTTATTTTCAGTATTTGGAAATCGGCGCTATGGTTGTTTTTGTAATAAATTGATAGAATATCTCTTTTCTGATATCGAATATGTCTACAATCTCTAAAAGGCACAAAAAGGCAATACCCACTGAGCAAAATAGAAAAAAATGCTTCTCTTTAAAGTGTATTGAATTTTATCCAATATACAATACAAAAAATTTGTTTAGTTGTTTATTGAACAAAAAATACACTCAAAGTTGTAAGAAATATGGTTTATTGAACAAAATGGATCTCTATAACTTGAAAACGAAAAGAAATATAAAAAAACGGATTTCACCAAACGAAAGGGCGTCCGCATATCTAACTCAATATCGCCAAAATTGGTTTATTGAACAAGATAGAACTCAGACGACGATATGTCTCAATTAAAAGGTTGTGACCTCCTAAAAAGGAAACTTTAAGTGACAAACGTTTGGGGTTACGACAAACAGCTGTTAATAACCCCGATAGAAACAAAAATCGAACCTTTTGAAAATATAAAATTTTTGAGATAGTAATAATATATGTAGATGTACATAGATATAAATAAAAATATACGTCGATATTATTATAAATAAATCGTAGTATAAAATGTACTTACGCTTGGGGGAGGGGCTCGAGCCCCTTTAGTCCCCCCCGTACGCCACTGCTAGCTAGTATTTTATAATCATCTTAAGCCATCAAAACCCAGCTTTGTATGTTGTAAGTATGGGCTCTCCGAAATTAGGCCCCAGGAAATAAGACCCCAAAAACAAAATGAAATAAAGCCCCAAATCATTGAATGCAAAACAACAACAGCGAACATTTTTCAATTTTGGGGTGTTATTTCATTTTTTGGGGCTTTTTTTTTAATTTTTTTATTGGGCCTTATTTCATAATGAAATAAGACCCCAATGGAATATGATCCCAACATGAATTTTGGGGTCTAATTTCATTTTATTTTGAAAAATATTTTGGGGCCTTATTTCATTTTGCATAATTTACTTGTTTATGTTAAATCATCATTTTGTTTACAAAAAGTATTATTAAAATTCACTAATCGAGAAATAAAGAACATACCTACCTTGCTTGCTCATAGCACAGCAACCTACCCCAAATCCTATAGTGTTCCCAAGAAGGGGGGTTGCAGGGGGGCAGCATGCCTCCCATACATACCTCACTGTTTATACGCCGTAATGCTGGGTGCTTTTATTTTTGGGATCTTATTTCCTGGGGCCTAACTTCGCAGAGCCGTTTGTATGTGCATAGAGACATATCTACATATTTCAAATGATAAACATTAAGTTCACCTTCCACAAGTGAAAATAAAGAATTCCTTTAAAGAATCAATTTTTGTTCATACCTCCTCATATAAAAGTACCTACCTACATATGTACGTACCTACATACATAAATAAAAAATCATAATTTATCCATTTACTGAAACAAAAACAAAAAACATGTGCTTGCACCACCGATCACCCAAATAAAGAATAAAGCCAAAAAATTCAAAAAAAAATCCGCCGCCAACAAGGCTACCCTTATCATTCCTTCGCTTAAAAGTGTCAATCTATATTCAAAAGACAACAAGAAAAAAGCAGTAAATTGCGATATTGTTAAGAGAATGCAATTTTAAATTGAATCCAGAGATTAACTTCACTCTCGCTTCCAAAGCAACACTTAGCAACATGTTGTCGTATCTGTTATTAGATACGGAGCGTTAAATCAAAGATAATATCAAAGATAATATAATACCAAGATGTCGCATCCCATACAAAATATTGGAACCCAAAAATTAACGGCTGGGATCTAATATGCGATCCCACAACATGTTGCTATTTGTCAATTAATGTTGCTTTGGCCAGTATAAAGAGCGAGAGCCAGAGATCTCTGCCTGCATACAACTTAAAATTTGAATTCTCTTCAAAATGTATAAATATCTCAATTCTCAAAGGCAAAAGTATTTGTTGTTTTTGTCTTTCGTAGGAATAGTATGAATGGGTGTCAACGCAGCCGATCCCAGAACCACTGATACCAAGACCACTTATCCCACTCAACTGGTACCAGCAGCCAACTGCACCCAGGACAACTGGGGCCGAATTACGGCATCACTGAACGAACGTCACTGAACGACACGTGAGGGAAATTTCATACGAAATATCGAAAATTATCGATATTTTGTATGAAATTTCCCTCACATGTCGTTCAGTCCTGATGCCGTAATTTGGCCCCTGGTCCCAAAAACTCATCCCGGAACTGGCCGTTAAAAGACCAATTAAATTTTAACTCACCCCGGAAGTTGTCGTAAAAAGACCAATTAAATTTATATCGAAAATAACACAATGGTTCGTGTATTTAACACTTTCGACAAGATGGTTAATGAATTCGAGTAAGGAATTTTTGGGGGAAGAATTTTTTTTTGAGGGTTTTTTCTGTTGTGCTGCAAATTCGCCCATTGGTCGATTTAATGCGATGGGCATGAGTTAGGTATAGTTGTAGGTATATTGGTTTTGCATGGAAATATTCTTAAATCTCTCGTTCATTGGATGTTGTTTTTTTTTTTTATTGAAATGAAATGTGAGCAAAAAAGGAAAAATGCTTCCTATTTGTAGATGAAGTGTGAGGGATGTTTTGGATGAGGCGTGAAACCACAACTTTTTGTTGTTGTGATTTAGTTTCTTGCAGATATCTACCTATTTCTTGATTGGTTTATTTGCACTATCTATAGTTTGGTAAGAGGAGGTAGTGTGCTGTGTGTGGGTTATCAGCTATATAGGAAGGTAGATTGGTCAATGGTTGTAGGTAGGTAGGTAGGTATTTTACGTTGCCGATAATGAGAACAAATTATGGGTAGGTATCAGGGATGGAAAATTCAGTACAATTGTATCGAATTCGATACAATTGAGTTTGGTCAAGTACAAAAGTACAATTTGCCTTATTTCAGTACAATGGGATGAAGCCTGTTTTCTTAAAATTTGCAAATTTTTTAAATCTTTAATTATGTCGAATTCCCATCAACAAAAGAATAATTTTTTTTTCTAAAAAGACTCGAATTTTTTCTGTCGTTGAAAGGAATGCGAAAAGAATCGATTTTTTTCTGTCTTTCTGTGTGTGACATTTGACATCAGCAATTTTGAAGTAAAACGCCAAAAAATATTCTATTTGGAAATTATGAGGAAGTTGTTTACAAATCAACTTACCAGTATTGAAATTTCACTAATCAGTCAGTTCATAAAACAAAATAACTAAAAGCAACAAAGTCGAACTTAATAATTCCATCAACAAAATATCAAGGTGAGGGCTTTGACTGGTATGTATTTTGCGACGAGAATTTCCCGCAATAGACGAAGAATTGCAATTTGCAATTTGCAATTGCAAAGACTCTGTGGAGGACAATGGAAATATTAATATTTTTTACAAAATAGGTTGGCCTATTTGTCTACATCGCGACGTGAGACTTCGTATGAAATGGAGTTCTCTTCCAAAACATATTCTTTGCCCATGAACAGCAGAATCACTCACGTTGATTTTGAGAAAATTATTTCCACTATTTTTTATTACATTTTTGAATTTCACTTCACCAAAAACGGCTTAAAAAAACACTGAAGAAAGTAATTATATACATTATTTGTTAAATGAAACTAAACTTATTATTGTGTGTGATTTATTTGTTATGTACCTATTATTAATTGAAAAACAACGCACAAATATATTTAATATACCGAAAATTCCAGAATATTATAAAGTCGAAATGTCGAAACAAAATGCAAGTTCAAACGTGTTCTGCCTTGATAACAACAAAAAACTTGAAAAATTCATCGTGCTATGATTTTGATATATATGGAAATATTTTGAAAACGCAAGCATTTTGACAGAAGAACTTTTAGACTGAAATAAATAATTCTGTCAAGGTGCTTGCATTTTGTACGTTTTTCGACTTTTTTTTTATTTGGTCAGTTTATATTTCTGAGATCTGAGATATCTCAGCATCTCACAAATATTAACAGGATTCCTCAGCAAAATTCCTCAGTTTGTATGTCAAATACCGAGGAAAAAAATTTTGGATTCGTCTGATCAATTTTTGTCGGAGGAAAATTAGTGAGGACTCTGAAATATAAACTGACCAATTATAAAGTAGTTGTTTCTTTATATTTAATGTTTTTTGTGTTTATTTATGTACGTACCTACATACATATGTTTATTTATGAATTGTTTTTGTTTATGTTTTAAAAAATAAAATATTTTCGTTACATATAAAATATTTTTTCATTCAACAAAAAAAAAAATTCAGTATACAATTGACTTCATTTCAGTACAATTTTAAAGAAGTTTTCAGTACATTCAAAAAATGTCATTTTCCATCCCTGGTAGGTATAGGTAAGCAAAGAATTGAGACTTTCAAAATTGTAGCTTATAGGTACGTAGGTACCTACTTTATAGGTATAGGCATTGCGCCCTGTGCAAGATTTATAGTAAGCGCCACTTTTTATATTTGCAAACACATATACACATAGCAAATGGGGGAACCCGACTAATCCTCGCAAACAAAAACTCCGCACGACACATCCTCGCAAAACCAAATCTCCGCAGAGACACATACCCCCAAACAAAATCTTCTCAAAGACACATCTCTGCTGCGACTTCAAGTTATACTATTCCTACGAAAGACAAAAACAACAAATACAATACCTTATATAAACATTGCCACGGCCTCGGGCAAAAAACAAAAACAAAAACTTCCAATTTAATGATTAGGAATTCTAGTCTTGTTGGATATAGTTCACACTAGATATTCGTCACGAAATCTATGTATGATGAACTGAACTTAACAAAAAATTGCGAATGACAAAGGCCCTCACTAGTCAACTGATGAGTCCAAGTGAGATCGCCGGGACGAAACGCCAAATTTTTTGTAGGACTAAAGGCGGTTAAAAGCTATTTTGGAACAAATACTTTTGCCTTTGAGAATTGAGATATACATTTTGAAGAGAATTAAAATTTTAAGTTGTATACAGACAGAGATCTCTCGCTCTTTATACTGGCCAATGCAACATTTGACAAATAACAACATGTTTTGGGATCGCATATTAGATCCCAGCCTTTAATTTTTGGGTTCCAATATTTTGTATGGGATGCGAAATTTGGTATTATTATTATCTTTTGTATTATAATATATTTGGTAGTATGGCCAAGAGGAAGGAACACATTCACGATACTGACACGTCTCAAAACTCCCAAAATATACGTTATTTTTCATTTTATACTGTTTTTAATTTAAAATATAAATAATTTCTGAGAAAATGTAAAACAATTATCGTTATTAAAAATAAAGTAAACCTTTGAATTATCTTAAAAGGGTTGAAAAAACTCAAAATATACACATTTAACATAATTACAATAAAATCATTAACAAAACAAATATTTGAGGGCGATTTACAACAAAATCAAGTGTGGCCAAGATTCCGTGCCGCTGAATGTGGTATTAGCTGTGCGTTGATGAGTAAGATTAATGAATGAGTGAGTCAGTGACCGACTCTTTCTTTTATAACACTGTTAAATTATTTACAAAGCTTACCTGTAGAATATTCTATGGTGCAGTCTGTGGTATAATTGTTGGAAATATCGAGCTGAGGTAATTCAATTTCACTGTTAACTACAAGTGGGTCAGTCATGTTCCATATAAAAACTAGGTCCTGAACTGTATGAGATACTGAAAAAATAAATAGGTTTTATATATGGAAATTTATAATAGCATCAATCTTAACTAAAGAAGTAAAACATTAAAAATTCTTTCTTTTAACAAATTAATTCTGTAATTAATTTAGTTAAGTATCTTTAATTTTATATTTTAAAATTAAAGATAGGTACTAACTACTTCCTGTAGGGTTGGGTATAGCTGATTTCAGAACCACTGGTCACAAGATCAGTTATCCCAGTAAACTGGTACCTTTGTATATAAAAACTATAGTACCAAAGATAATGTAATACCAAGATGTCGCATCCCATACAAAATATTGGAACCCAAAAATTAACGGCTGGGATCTAATATGCGATCCCACAACATGCTGCTATTTGTCAAATGTTGCTTTGGCTAGTATAAAGAGCGAGAGCGAGAGATCTCTGCCTGTAATCTGTAATATTCTGTATACAACTTAAAATTTGAATTCTCTTCAAAATGTATATCTAAATTCTCAAAGGCAAAAGTATTTGTTGTTTTTGTCTTTCGTAGGAATAGTATGAATGATGTACATATAAATTGAATTTTTTATGAAGGGATGCCTTGTTTGTGGCGAGTGGAGGAGACTTAAGTCTCTTGCGGTGGTTGTTTTTTTTTGTTTTTTGCTTATCATTGGCAATTGTGCAATAGATAGACAAGCAATAACTTTTTTGTTCGTTCGTCGCGATTTTCGAATAAAGGGTAGGTAGCAAGGATTTTCTTTTGGTGTCTTTTTTTGTGAGGTACCTAGGTAGTAGGTAGGTATACCTATGTACGTATAGGTTCGTACATAGTTGGTTATTTTGTTTTCCCTTAGAAATTAAAGAAAATAATTGTTCACTAATTTATTTACGTGTGAGTTCAAAATTGTGAGGTAGGTAGGTGTAGGTAGGTATATATGTCGGTGTGAAATGTGTATGCTCCGACTTAAGGAACACGGTATGACAAGGTCATTTTGCAATGGTTTTATTTGTATTGTATTTTTACTTCCCATATATAGGAACTACATATGTACATACATACATATATGGCAAGTTATGGATTCGTAAAAAAAATCGAACTCGGGATTTTGATCAAAGTTGACATTACGATGATAGCGAAGTCGAAAAAAGTGGGTCTCGCAATTCTGTCAGTCTGTCTGTCTGTCCCTTCGGCTGCAGCCTAAACGGGTCGGTCGATTTTCTTCAAAGTTGATAGGTACCTAGCGTTTTTATTTTTTTTACCAAAAAATAAAATTTTTATTTTTCTTAAAAACGTGCCCACCACTTTAAAAAAAAAATCAGTAATTTTTTTTACAAAAAGGCACCCATTTTGTAAACAAAAATTTAAGAAAAATGGTTAGAAATGGTACCTCCCATAGAACCATTTTTTTGATTTTCGATTTTTCCAAAAACGGTTGAAATGACATTCACCTTTTTTTTTTGGAGAATGTTTGAATGTTGTTGTATACCAAAATTAAAAAAAAAATTTTTTTGGATTTTTAAAAAAAGTTTCAAAAGTTTTTTTTGAGAACTTAATAATTTTAAAACGACTCGGTCAATTTTTATTAAACTTGGTGCCCAGCAGTTTTTTTAAAATTGTCTAGCAGATTCTTAATTAAAATTATTCTTATATCCAAAAATAACGCTACCTCCCATACAAATGTTTAAAAACCGGTATTGAAAATCTCATAGGTTTTTCTTAAACACGGCTCTTACGATTTTGATTAGAATTTTTGTGTGATATAATACTTATACGATCTACCTTATTATGGAAAAAAATATGTCTACGGTTTAAAAATGGTATCTCTCATAGAACAATTTTTTTTATTTTTGACTATCTCATTATCAGTTGAACTAATTTTAATGAATTTTTTTGCACAAAATCTTCAAATAATTTTTAATAATATTGCGTACCAAAATTTTCAAAAAAATAAATTATTGATTTCTAAAAAAAATTTCAAAATATTTCGAAAATGGGTAGATGATATTTTTTTTAGTTAATTTTTTAATTCCACAATAATAAAGGCCAACAAATTGCGTACTATTTTTTTTTTAATTTTTTCAAAATTTTATATTTAAAAAACTAGGTATTTAAAAAAAAACCGCTCCAGAGATTTTCAATTTTTTTTTCTCATAAATTGAGATTTTCTTAAGAGATCGGATCATGTACATCGTATTAGTGTCAAAACAATTTCAGAGGTTGTTAAATCAATTTATGTTTAATTATGTATTTTACATACAAATATACATATACATATTACATATATTATACATACAAAATACAAAGCTTAAGGTGATAAATATAAAGTACCTAGATAGGTAGGAACTTATTTAGATAGGTAGGTTACTAGTTTCTATCTCTCACAAATAAAAGAAATCGAACCTGAATCAGGGAAATTGTTTGAAAAACTTAACATAAAGCTTACAAATTAAAAAAAAACAGAGCAAGTTGAAACTTTACGTCAGATAAATTTAACTAAATTAGAAGGTATTTTAACTTTTTATTGTTTTTAAAGGTACATAGATGTATACTTTTGAAAAATATCAATAATTGAAATTGATGATATAAATTTTTGAATTTTTAATTCTATAACTCACTTTATATTTGGTTTTATGAGCTAGGTATTTTTTTAAACAATTGATAAAAATCAGTTGAACCTTTTTTTAGAAAATCGAAAATAAAACAAAATGGGGGAGAGTATGATAACTATGGCGCCAAGGGGGTCAAAAACAAGCATTTTTACTATAGGAGGGGGTCTATCTCGCCCCGTTTAGGATGTAAGGGCAATTAAAAAAAAAAGACTTAAATTGACAAAAAAAATTATTAAAAAACAACGGCAACACTTACAATAAATTACTATACTGGCTTTGAAAGCCAGAAATCTGTTCTATAACCCTAAATTTAAATTTAAAGATTTATGTCAATAGTTTTTTAAAAATTCGCATGCAAACTCAAAATTTTGATAAAAAAAATGAAATGCTGAATTGGCTTTTTGAAGTCAGTGTACATATCAATGCTGAGTCGAACACAAAAAACAAAATGGTTTTATGTCTTCTAGCTCTTGAGAAAATTGACAATTACTAAAACTACTTTTCTATGAAAAGATTAAACAACCTCTGAAATTGTTTTGACACCAATGCGATGTACATCATCCAATTTCTTGAGCAATTCTCAATTTATGAGAAAAAAAAATTGAAAATCGTTGGAGTGGTTTTTTTTTATATACCTACATACAAAGTTTTTTATATATGTAGGTACATACAAAATTTTGAAAAAATAAAAAAAAAATGGTACGCAATTTTTCAGCTTTCATTATTGTGGAATTGAAAAATTAATTAAAAAAAAAATATCATCTACCCATTTTCGAAATATGGATTTTTCAAAAAATAATTTTGATTTTTTTTTTAAATCAATTATTTATTCTTTTGAAAATTTTGGTATGCAATAGGTATTATTAGAACTTATTTTGAGCTTTTGTGCAAAAAATTCATTAAAATCAGTTCAACTGATAATGAGATAATCGAAAATCAAAAAAATGGTTCTATGAGAGATACCATTTTTCAACCGTAGAAAATTTTTTTTTTTTCATTAATATGGTAGATCGTATAAATATTAGATCACGCAAAAATTTTAATCAAAATCGTAGAAACCGTTTTTGAGAAATATGATTTTCACTACCGGTTTTTAAACATTTGTATGTGAGGTACCGTTGTTTTTGGTCTTAAAAAAATGAAGAAAATGGGTGGGTATAATGCCTAAAAAACGCTAGGTACCAACTTTGAAAAAAATCGACCGACCCGTTTAGGCTGCAGCCGAAGGGACAGATTGACAGAATGGCGAGACCCACTTTTTTCGACTTCGCTATCATCGTAATGTCAACTTTGATCAAAATCTCGAGTTTGATTTTTTTTACGAATCCATAACTTGCATACACATTTCACATCTACATACATACCTACCTACACCTATCCTACCTACCTCACAACTTTTGAACTCACACGTAAATAAATTAACAAACAATTATTTTCTTTAATTTCTAAGGGAATACAAAATAACCAACTATGTACGAACCTACATACATAGGTATACCTACCTAGGTACCTCACAAAAAAAGACACCAAAAGAAAATCCTTGCTACCTCCCCTTTATTCGAAAATCGCGACGAACGAACAAAAAAGTTATTGCATGTCTATCTATACATATAGATACACACCATTGCCAAATGATAAGCAAAAAACAAAAAAAAACAACCACCGCAAGAGACTTAAGTCTCCTCCACACGCCACAAACAAAGCATCCCTTCGTAAAAAATTCAATTTATATGTATGTACATCATTCATACTATTCCTACGAAAGACGAAAACAACAAATACTTTTGCGTTTGAGAATTTAGATATACATTTTGAAGAGAAATTATAAGTTGGATACAGGCAGAGATCTCTCGCTCTCGCTCTTTATACTGGCTAAAGCAACATTTGACAAATAGCAACATGTTGTGGGATCGCATATTAGATCCCAGCCGTTAATTTTTGGGTTCCAATATTTTGTATGGGATGCGACATCTTGGCATTATATTATCTTTGTTTATAGCGAACACGAAAAGTTTTCAAGTTTTCCTGATTTAAATGCAAACGGTTTTTTCCTTCACCTTATCTGTCAATGGAACAAGTAAAAAAAACAAGTAAATGAAGTATGAACAAAGAAAATAATTGGAACGATTTGTTTCATTTGATCGAAAAGAAAATCAGCTGGTACGGAAAATGAAATTGAGTCAGGAAAATAAAAAAAATATTTGTTCAATTGAAAATTTTATTGACACAAAAAAATCTTTGAGTTATTTGCCATCGGATGATGCATCAATTGCGTTACAAATCGAATGAAAACCTTGTAAATAATATATTTGAAAGTTTTTCTGTTTCGTTTTCCTGAACGCTATAACTGGCCCCTAAATTAGGTCCTTGGATAAATTTGAATTGGTTTCCATGACGATGATGCTTCAATATTTTCTTTTGAAAATTGTTTACAATTTTTATTGCCGAAGAAAACAAGTTTGTGCATGTATTTTTCATGACGAGGATTTTTTTTTATATTGAAAAAAATTGTTTACAATTTTTATTGCCGAAGAAAAAAGTTTGTGCATGTATTTTTCCTTATTGGCTATAACTGGCCCCTAAATTAGTTCCTTGGATAAATTTGAATTGGTTTCCATGACGATGATGCTTCAATATTTTCTTTTGAAAATTGTTTACAATTTTTATTGCCGAAGAAAACAAGTTTGTGTATGTATTTTTCATGACGAAGATTTACTTTTTATATTGAAAAAAATTGTTTACAATTTTTATTGCCGAAGAAAAAAGTTTGTGCATGTATTTTTCCTTATTGGCTATTCTATATTTTTGCTTACATGACAAAGATTTTCTTTTTATATTGAAAAATATCTGCGAATAGTTGTTTTTTTGTAAAAAAAAATAGGAGAACTGCCAACATGGTAGTTTAAAGACTTAGGCCGGTATTCACCGAGCACTCATAACTTATGAGCCTCATAAACCTATTCACCAACCAATAATAAGTGGATATTTATGAGCGCTCATAAAAGTTATGAGTGGTCCCGACCACTCATAACTTATGAGCGCTCTCTTCGAAAAATATTTCGACATTTTCGAAACTATTTCCACAACCACCACCCCCACAAACACAAACATCTCCATCGCTACCACTCCATCTACCTAAAAAAGTTTGTTTTTAAAGTTTGGGAGTGCCTGGTTGACACAAAGTGGCTCTCTTTTTCGAAATTCGAAACATATTTATGAGTGGTTGGTGAATACCCCAAAGTTATGAGCCTCATAAACTTATGAGGCTCATATGAGCGCTCGGTGAATACAGGCCTTAGGCCGGTATTCAACGAGCACTCATAACTTATGAGCCTCATAAACCAATTCACCAAGCAATAATAAGTGGATATTTATGAGTGCTCTCTTCGAAAAATATTCCGAAATTTTCGAAACTACTTCCACAAACACCACCCCCACAAACACAAATATCTCCATCGCTACCATCCCATCTACCGAAAAAGTTTGATTTTAAAGTTTGGGAGTGCCTGATTGACAGAGAGTGGCTCTCTTTTTTGAAATTCGAAACATATTTATGAGTGGTCGGTGAATACCCCAAAGTTATGAGACTCATAAATTTATGAGGCTCATATGAGCGCTCGGTGAATACAGGCCTTAAAATATTTGTTGATTTTTATTATTTTCGTCAAGTGACGGTTTAATTTTGTTTTATTTTTTTCTTACATTATGAATTCTAAAAAGGATGTTTTTACTTGCGATATGTATTATGTATGTAGGTACTACATAAGTATATATTATATGTATGAATATAGCAAGTTATGGATGGTAAAAGAAATTGTACTCGAGATTTTCATCAAACTTGGCATTAAGATGATACGCGAAGTTGAAAAAAGTGAGTCTCGCAATTCTGACCTGCTGCCTAAGCGGGTGGGTCGATTTCCTTTAAACTTGGTAGGTAAATAGCGTAACCATAACTTAAAAGAAATTCAATAATTTTGTCCACAAAAAGGCTACCATTTTATCAAAAAAATTCAGAAAAGTGGTTATAAACGAAACCATCTCACCAAAGAACTCTTCTGAAACCATTCCATTGGCAAAAAAAAGGTCAACCGACGCTTCTCAGAAGAAAATTTTGCTTCTCGATTTGAAATCAGAATCCACTCAAGAAGCACTAATACATTTAAGCTATAACTTCAAAACAAACTCACTCAAATGTCAAAAGTACCCAGCAAACATTTTCATTCAGAACTGTATCATAAATGATTGAAATAAGTGAACAAAACCTTCGAATCTGAATTCATTTCTAAATCGATTTGGGTCCAAACTCCTGGGTAACGAAACACACATATGAATCTTTTAAATGATTCATAAATGATGAATAAATACGAATAAAAGTGAATCCACCCAAATTACTTGTTTGAGGAATTACTTGTGTACGTTTACTTTTATTCACCTACAATGAATGAGAATCGAATCTCAATCATTTTTATCCTGCAAGAAATTCCGCACAAACCCCCTCTTCCCTTCATAACGTAAAAATGATAGGCTTTTGAAACATTTTCATATTTCATTCACTGAAAATGAACATTTATCGGATGATATTCTTCATTTTTGCTGAATGTTAAGTGAACATTCACCTAAATGTTTGCTGGGTAAACATCGGACTCTGTTTGATTGTATGCCTGTTCGATACATGAAATGTTCACGATGATTCACCAATACAATGAAAAAATTTCTTCTTGAAGAAATAAACAAAACCTTGGCCAAAAAGGAAGCAAAACCAAGCAAAAAAAAAATAGAGAAGAAGATGCCCAATATTTGTGCCTTATTTGCTGTAAACCATTTTCTCAGGGTTTGCCTGGTGAAAAATGGGTTCAACGCATATTATGCAAGAAGTGGACACACACCAAGTATACAAAAGTATCCATTCGCTTATATGTTTGCCTAAACTGTGATTCAGATGGAGATTCCTCCTATAATTTTAATTCATTCAACTTTATTTTACTTTTTTCTTACCAAATTAATTGTGATTTTTTTGTTTTTATTATCTTATTTATTTTGTATTGCAACAAAGGCTGTTTGTTTTTAAAACAAACTAATATAAAATATTTTTTGCAATAAGTATTGTTGTTGTTACAACTTACCCCGGTCTATGTTACACTTTGCGCCATAGGAGGGGTAAGTTGAAACAACACTATTTTTTTTTGAAAGCAATATCTTTGCACAATACGATTAGGTTTTCCTAAACTTTTTTGATGGATCTTGTAGTTAAAACATGGCTCAATCATTTTAAAAAGGTTTGGTTGACTTATTTCTAAAGTTGTAGGAGGACCATCGGTTTTAGAAAAAAGTGTTACATTTGTCCCCAATTTCCCCTACCTAGATATATTTGATATGCATTATATTCAAATTTATTAGAATCTAAAATGTTAGAATGTAAAAAATTTCATTAAAATCGGTTCAACGAATAATGAGATGGTCAAAAACCAAAAAAAAAGGTTCTATGAGGGATACTATTTTTAAACGATAGTTAAAATGTTTTTTTCCAAAAATATGGTAGATGGTAGTGATATAAGCTGGCAAAAAAATTTAATCAAAATAGAAAGGATTCGTTTTTGAGAAAAGTGATTTTTATTTCAAATCTGCTAGATAATGTCAAAAAAAAAACTTTTTATTTTTTTTGAAAAATCAATCAATCAATCAATTTGGCGCACAAAACGTTTTAAATCTTTTAAAACATTAATAAAAAAACGGAACAAAATATGTTGAACCGTTTTTGAAATCATCGAAAATAAAAAAAATGGTATGTACCATTTTTATTAGAAAAAAAAAAAAATTAAAGTTAAAAAAATTTCATGCCAATTTTTTTTTCTGAAAAATGTTTACAAAAGTTTATATTGGTACATACCTACAAACATGCATATAAGATTTCAACGATTTTTCATTTTTATTTGTAATTTTGATGACTAATTTATTTCTCTTTGAAAAATCAATCAATCAATCAATAAATTTGGCACACAAAACGTTTTAAATATTTTAAAACATTAATAAAAAAAAACGGAACAAAATATGTTGAACTGTTTTTGAAATCATCGAAAATAAAAAAAAATGGTATGTACCATTTTTATTAGAAAAAAAAAATTAAATTAAAGTTAAAAAAATTTCATGTCAATTTTTTTTTCTGAAAAATGTTTACAAAAGTTTATATTGGTACATACCTACAAACATGCATATAAGATTTCAACGATTTTTCATTTTTATTTGTGTTTTTATGATGATTAGGAACTGCACCCATATTCAGTTGCGACCTTATGCTGTTTAAACACATTTCACTTCTTTTGAAATGGTCAGCACAAATGAAAATAGGCTCATTGCTTATAAACTTTTCACTAAAATTTATTCCAGCGTTCACTAGCCAAATTTTGGCTACAGCTTCGTTTTTTGGCAATTGAAATCGCGGCACACCCGAACTAAATTTTTTTGAACACTACTTTTAGTCACAGAACACCATTTTAACTTTTCAAACAATTTTTTAAACTTCGTGCAATACAAATTTTCACACGAAACGCATCCGCACCGCACTCAACAAAATTCAAAAAATTACAAGAAAAAGTCCTCCACCTATATGATGCAAAAAATGGATTGATAAAGTAAATTTTCTTCCAAATATGTACCTACATATGTATCTAGTATATTTTTAAAACATGTTTTTTTTTTTTATGGTGAGACAGTCACCCATTAACCCATTAAACGATTGTATGTATACGTATACATATCAACCAACCAACCAACTTTTATCAACCAAGGAAAATCATAACCACATGTAGGTGCATATTTTGTCTTCATTCATTAATATACCTAGGTATATAGTTCGTTTTCAAAAAATATCCCAAAAGGATTTTTTTAATGCCTTTTGAGCAATGGGATATAAAAATTAGCAGAGACGAAAACCCACAATAACATGAAAAGGATATTATAAAGTTTTTTGTGGCCACCAGGACTTTATATGGCGCATTGTCGTTTGAGTAATGCTCGGTGTCCACTTCTATTTTTCAATGATTTAAATTTGAATTAATCGAATTCGTAAAATAAATTTACGATATTATAAAACTGAAGCATACAAGTGGGTGAATAATAGAAAAAAAATAAATGATAAACGAGAATTTAATTTAAAGAAAAAAGTTAGGTACACGCCAGATTGCGTTCAGGAATTGATTCTGATTAATAAAAGTTAAGGACAGATTATATATAGTTTCGTAGGATTAGTAGATACATTTATATTACAAAAAAAAAGTTAATCTACATGCATACGATCTCTTAATATCGTACACACTTACTTGAAAGTTGCGATATTAAAATCAGACGAAGAGAAAATACAATAGTGATTAGAATTTAGAATTATTTTTTATTTTGTTTTGAATAGAATTTGTTTTTTTTTTTTTTTTGGTTTTGAACAAAATTATTGATTTTTTTTTTAATTTATTTTTTTTTTCTTGACATTCAAAAACAATAAGAAATATATTTAGAAAATTAAGTTCGATTCATACTTAAATATAATTTTATATTTTTTTTTATTATTGAAATTTGCTTTTAATAAAAATAATTTTATAACGAGGTTGAAAAGAAAAATGAACGTTTTTTGATTTAGTGGTTGTTTCTAAAATGGGAGGGTTTTCAGCAATTTTTTTAGGTTGAGATAAAGACAAAATGTTGTGTTAAGACACCTTATAAGGGGTGAATACGGCAGAGTTGCAAGAATCCCGTGACGTAGACGATTGTAAGAAATATGGTAAGGTTATAATACTTAATTTACCATACTTTGGTTAGGAGGTTACCGCAATGAACTTCATCGTGGACGGGGTAGCCATGGATGGTTCACGTCAGTGAATCATGGGTGGGTTTA
Source organism: Epistrophe grossulariae (assembly GCA_929447395.1). NCBI lineage: Eukaryota > Metazoa > Arthropoda > Insecta > Diptera > Syrphidae > Epistrophe > Epistrophe grossulariae. The sequence goes on from OV839567.1 coordinate 68,147,112, forward strand.
GCCACTGTCGGACTAAAAATATTTAGTCTATTGCTTTCCAAGGTTGCCAACTTTCGAATTTTCTTCCTCATCCTAAATTTTTCAAAATTTAAATAATTATTGATTTTTCTTTTAACTTCGATGAAATTTTCTGTCTCAAAAATTTTTTTTTAACCAAATCATAACATCATTTTTTTTTTTTTTAAATATCTTCGGCATGATTAAACGTGACGAACGTTCACAATTACTCGGCAAGAACCCCACCAATCCGACGAGTTAAGCCTTGGCCTTCAGCTAGCATGCCGAGCCGTTGAAATTTTGAACACCCTTTATTACCTTAGCTGCCTGAATCGGTCTTTGGTTCCCTGTAGGCTAAAGGTCGTGATGGTGACATATGGAGTGAAAAAACTTTTTTTGAATGGAGACAATCCCATATGTGCTGTTATTATTATTGAGGTTTGAGGGTTATAGCACCTCTTTTAAAGAAAAGGAATAGGAGACTCTGCTCCAAAAATTTTGCTCAACCGCACAGGTTCCGTTACAAAATTTTAAACATGTTTTAGCAACGTTGTCAATTTCTAAATAAAATATTTGTCTGAAATTATCAAAGGAAACGTTACCATCTGGAGTTAGCATATCAGATTTGAATAAAACATTGCGAAGAGATTTTAATAAATGTGAGAAATCGTAAAAACAAAATACTTTTTCTTTATTAAAAATTGTAAATGGCTTTTTCTTCGGAAAAATTTTATAACTGGTAAGCTTTCCTATTATAAGGTCTTTGGTCGCAAACTATGGTGCAAACCTTAGGACCAAGTTTTTGACAGATCAACAAATTATTTTGTATAATATCGTTCAGGTTAACCCCTTTCACACCGTTTGCTGAAACAAAATAATTTAAAACGCTTTTTTAATTATTATTAAATAAACCACTGACCATGAAAACACATATTTCTTTGGCATACAATCTTTTTCTATCTGCCCCTAGCTCTATCGAAACCATCAACCAAATCGTTTTTAATGTTATAATTGATATTTGGACGAATTCTTATCTCATCAAAAATTAACACCACATATCCTGGTTGTAAACCTTTTACAGGACCCCATCGATGTGTATACTTTAGGAAGTCTGAACCCCAATCCATCCCTTAGAAAATTGTAGGCGCTTTGCGGTCTTTACTATGTATTATATTTCTTGGATTTGGAAAACCACATTAGCATCTCACAAAAAGTCTTAGAATGCGCTTGGATTTGAGCAGAAAGACTTACTTTCAATTGCTTACTTTTTCGAAGAGCAGTATGGGCTCTCATTTTATTTCTAAGTCTTCTTTTCAAATTTTTTATTTTTATACTGTAGATAAGTAAAGTTTTTTTTAATACAGGATTTTTTTCTCCTCTTTCGCGCATCTTAGCAATAATTTATCGCATTTAACACAATAAAAGCTAAAACTTCTCGAACTTCTTCTTCGTTTATATGGAGGGGATTGAAGATTTTCCAGACCAAGTCAATAGCCAAGTTGGAATTTAAAGTAAGAGAAGGAACAGCATCCCTTTTAAAGTATTTTATTCCAGTGAATTCCGAATAAAAATGATCCTCACAAACAAAGTAGTTTCCTTCATTTATAAAACCACGTGCTTGCCACCACAAATTATTTGAAATTTTATTTCTATCCTTAGATGGACATTCAAAGGGGGAATTCTCTTTAAGATTTTCTGCAAACGGGGCAAGAAACTCCCGACTTCATTTTATCACCACCCATTGCTATAAATAATGTTGAAAAAACTCGCTCAATCATATAAATTACCATCCAAATCCTTCGAAAGTCAACGGCGAATGAGGAAGAACGAACTATAAAAATAATAAAATCAAGAAAAAAAACCACCACCGCAAGCCGTCTGCAGCCGATCGTTCCTTGAACATTTCAACAGCCTATTGTGATTGCATTGATATGAAGAAGAAATGAGCGGTGCAGCAAGATTACAAACAAAAAAAAAACTTTTAAGCTGTAAGGGCGGAACCGAAAAAATGACGAACCTGCATTATACTTAAAAGTGTTGTACTGGCATAGGAATTCAAATGAAAAATGTGTATATTTAGAATCCAACTCACTGGTCGACTTCTTCTGGGAATGATCGCGTTTCATGGGTTTGATTCTTCTCTGCTTGAAAAGGTTGCATATCTATTAGAGCTCCCTATTACACGGATATTTAAAAACACGGATACACGCGTTCTTATAATATCCGGATTTGAATCCGTGTATTTCGTGTATCCGTGCATCCGTGCGTCGGTGTGTCCGTGTATCCGTGTATCCGAAGATCCGTGTACTTTAAATAATCCAATCATCACTGGATGGGGCCAAATTTATGGGATTTTTTTGATAAAAATACGACAACGACTTGGTAGTAGAATCTGTCAGTGGATTTAAATTTAGAATTATTTAATGAATTTTTTCTTTAAAAATCGATTTTTTTTTGGAAAATCACCAAAAATAAAAATCTATAATATCCATTATCCCTCAAAATTTTGAGCTTGTAAGCCCACCTCTGAAAAGATAAAAATCAAAAACCATTCCGTGTATTAAGAATCCGTGTAATAAAGATCCGTGTATGCTTAATATCCGGATACACGGATATTAAGCAAATAAATACACGTGTTTTAAGAGAACGGATTTTTATTTGCGTGTAATAATTACTCGGAGTCCGTGTACCCGTGTTTTTCAAATACACGGACTGAATCGTAGGCTCTAATATCTATGTAACTCTATTATCTGTGATACAATAATTTATCCTCATTCATTTAAACGAAACACGAGGGCGCATATGCAACTGATAATATTAAGGAGGAAGAGAGTAGCATTCATATTTTATAAAAAGTGGTATACCTAACTCAAAGTCTAGATCAACCCTTAATTTAACGAATAATATCTTGGCCGCTGGTATTACTCTTATTGTTACCTTATTTCTTAGCTACTTTATTGCATACTTCTCAAAATAAGCTAAAAAAAAGTTAATATTTGTTAAATGTAAGATTTTTTGAAAACGAACTTACGGCTTTCTATCATCATAGAACATATTTGAGTGTCGTGTGGATATGACTCAAACTTCATTGCACATGACAAAACCAATGTTAATCTGGAAAAAAAGATATTCTATTAATGTTTTCGCAATTAAATTACAAGAATGGGAGAGACTACAGAAATGCAAATTTGTAACAGTTCAGTTACAGTCAGGGACCCACAAGTGGAACTCTGCTAAAGACTTCAGACCCATCAGTCTCACATCGTTTCTCATAAAAACTTTTGAAAGACTAATGTCATAATATATATACGCAACACACTGAGCCCGGAAATCATATCTCCAGCCCAGCATGCGTATACAAAAGGGAAAAGTGTAGAGCACACACAATGTCGTCAGCATTACACTCTAAGAAATATTCGAAAAATTACTACAATAAGTGAACTTTTTTCAACACCAATTTAGTTTTACTACAATTATTGTAGTAACCAAATAAAAGTGTAGTAAAAATAAACATCTGATTAAAAGTAAACAATTTTTTGTTGAAAATTAAGCACATGTTGAATGTTTGTTGCATTTCCAACATGATTAAACACTTTTTGAAGAAAATAACATCGCTCTTGCAAACTCATAACCGTTTGTTGGATACAATCTATTATTGCTTAAAAGTAAGAGCGGAGATGATTTTTCAACACGACTTATTTTGCGGGATATTAATTTTTTCTTTAATTCAACAAATTTTGTTGAAAATAAAATATTCCTGTTAAAAATATCGTATGTATTTGTTCAATACTCAATAGAGCACTGAAAAAGGGACAAAATTTCAACACACATAGTTTGTCTCTGCGTGGCATACGATATCGTTTTTCTCTTATTCAATATTGTTTGTTGAATATTCATAAATTCCTTTTGATAATCTCGTAATCGTGGCAAAACTATGTGCCAAAATGCAGTAAGAACGTAGAAAAATGTTCAATGCATCTCTTTCGGTTGTGTCTCCTTTCTCATGAAGGGAAATATGTATACGTGATAGGTACGGAAAACAATATCAGTGACGCCAGATCGTGGGATATATCCCGTTTTGTGGGAATTTCACGTCTAAAATAAGCTAAAAGGGAAAAAGGGATTTTAAGAATCTCATAGTACAAAAAACGGGATTTTAGGGTTTGCTCAATTTTTTTTTCTTAAATTGTTCATTTTATTAAAAAACAAAAGTTGTATTCAGCTATAGTCGAATAAAACGATGTCATGCATATAACGAACTCATTCTAATAATCTAAATCTGTTCATTTAGATTTTTGCATTTGATCTACTAAAATCTAGTACGCTACAGATGCGAAACGAATTTTTTTTTACTATAAACGAAAACTGTCGTTCAAGTTTTTGTTCTGCATAGTTTTGCAGATGAGCGAAATTGATAATACAAGCACAATATTTGAAAAATTTTGTTCTCTTTTTTTGAGCATGAATAATTAAATGACACTTTTGTGTTTTATTGCTCTTTTTGTTGTTCATATTAATTTCTGTGATTTTATTTTTGCATTCAAAATTTTTAACGTTTCTGCCAATGCGGCATGAAAATTTGCTTATAAATTACAAAGAAATATAGATTTTTTTTAAATTTTTCGACAAGGGATAATCTTGGGATATTTATCAGAAAGACGTGGGATAAAATGGAATTCTTGAGTTTCAATGTGGAAAAACCTGCTCCCAAAGTCTGGCATCACTGAACAATATAAGAATCAGTTTCGCAGTCGCAATCACAGTAATAAGCGTTTAGAGTGCGCCGTATATTTATTTGTGAAGTGTGAAATTTTAAGGTAAGTGTTATTAAATACATAATATTTTGTTATATATTACGAATTTAAAAATGATTTTTAAAATAAATTTTAAAACTATAACATTTTGAATTTAGTAGATTTTAATGTTGTGTTAAATTGAATTCAACAGTTTCCTGAATATTTTACAGTTTCTGTGTTTGTTTGGGTATTTAACTGTGTATCACCAAGTGCCTATGTGATAAAGCAAAATGTTGAATAATTTTCTAAAATTGTTGGAAATCAAACAATTTTCCAGATATTCAACGCTTTGCTGATGAATGAACAAATTTCCAACAATTTTTGAAAATTATCCAACATTCAACAATATCGCATGAAAATTAAAAACTTTTGTTTGTGGTCAACATTTTGGTTAAAAATCAACGTCATGTGTTGTGAATGTTGAATAATTTTCAAAAAATTGTTGGAAATCAAACAATTTTTCCAGATATTCAATGCTTTGCTCATGAATAAAAAATGTTTTTTATTTTACTGAAAGCCGCAACCAGTGAGACAGGTAGATTTTGTGTGCATAGGAATGAGAATGATTTTGGGGTGGAATCTACCCTTCTTGTTTCTACGCGCACATTAATCTACCTATCTCACTGGTTGCAGCTTTCAGTAAACATTTTTTGTTGATTCTTCAGCAAAGCGTTGAATATCTGGAAAAATTGTTTGATTTCCAACAATTTTAGAAAATTGTTCAACGTTTACTGATTAAAAATTAAAATCTTTTGTTTGTGGTCAGCATTTTGATTAAAAATCAACATCAGTGTTATTCAACTTTTCGCTTCAAAACCTATTTATTTTAACAATTCTGTTGGAAATTAACTTAACATTTAAATTAAAAAATATCATTTTTTGTTGATTCCCTAGCAAAACTTTGAATAACTGGAAAACTGTTTGAATTTCAACAATTTTTTAAAATTATTGAATACATATTTTACTTTAACAATAACTAATTTCAACATTTCTCTTGAAAATTATAGAAACGCGTGTCGATAAAAAAGCAGAGAGGATTAGAGGAACGATTTTGATTTTGGAAGGCCTGAAGAATAAAAACAGCATTCAGTTAAGTATTTCATCTGCATGAACTAGAAATTAGTATATATGTATATATATTTTTATTGACTTCTATTTATAAATGTTTTTCTATTACTTACAGAGAACGTGATTACGGCATCTCAGCAGTATTAATCTTTATTTATGTGTTTAGGTATTTCTGAATGAATGTATTGTTTATTAGTTTTGTTTGTATACTTTTATAAATATAAGTTTTATACCATTAATTGTTCGTTAAAAATAAAAGAAAAATGAATTATATTGAATCTTTTTTTTTTGATAGTTTCGAAAAATAAAATTTAATTTTGGAAGATCTGCAATGGTATGTATTCAATTTTAGTGGAAAAAAGTCATACAAAGTTTTTAACTTTCATTTTTTTCTTTTCAATTTAAGGATACAAAGGCTCCAAAACGACATGAAGACCCGAATATTCAATCAACATAGCTTTGTTTTACAGAAAAGATGATGGAAATTCAAGAAAATAAAACAAATTCATAGCCAAATTTAATATTCAACATAAACATATAAATATATATTTTTCACATATTGTTTTGAACATTTATGTTGAATATTAAATTTGGCTCTGAATTTGTTTTATTTTCCTGAATTTCAAAAATCTTTGCTGAAAATTCAGCTGTTTCATGTTGAATATTCAGGTCTTCGTTTTGTTTTTAAGCATTTGAGTTGAAGAATAGGTCAGAGGTGTTGAAAATTCAATACGGGTTATTAAATATAAGCAACATTTTATAAAAAAAAATTAATGATTGCATATCTTTCATCAATAATGTTGAATTCTGAGGTAGATTTATCATCGAAAGTTGATTGATATTAAGCTTTCATGTTTAAAAATCAAAGAACATCGGTATTTCATCAACAAAAGTTGATTTTTAATTAAATAGTTTTTGCTTATCTTTCAACATGAATGCTGAGAAAAATCAAATTATTACTTGAACTCTAAGCAATATTCGATTTAATTTGTGCAACGTTTTTGGAAAAATAAATAATTCTTGTTAGTCTGTCAACATATTTTGTTGAATTCTGAGCATGCAAGGGTTGTTTTATTATATTATGATGTTTATTTTTTGATTTTCATGTTGAAAAGTCAGAACTTATCGTTGAAATATCAACAAAACAAGTTAAATATTAAAAAATAAAAATCGCTTTGCAACAAATTTTCGAAAGGTATTATTTACTTTTAAACATTTATGTTGAAAAAAAAGCAATAATTGCTTATTGACAACGAAAATTGGATATAAATAAACGGATATTTGTTGATTATTCGACTATATATGTTGGTTTTCCAACGACTGCAAAGTGAATTTTATACTATGTATGTTAGTTTTTATCGAATACTGATTACAAAGATTGCCACACGATCTTTACGATATACGGTATACGAAATGCTACAATTATTGTAACGGATCGGTTGCCTACAATAATTGTAGCAATTTTCAACAAAAAATTTTTAGAGTGTATTGAAAAAACACTCAAAGACAAAGAATACACAACCTGGCCGCCTTTCTAGAGTCTAGACATTGAGGGAGCTTTCAACAATGTTGGAAACGAGGCGGCGGAAGGAGCTCTTGTTAATCTTAACATAAACAACTTCATCATCAGATGGATGATATATATGTAAATGTTAGAAAACAGACAGATCAACTCTGAGTAAGGAGGAGTACAGATCCAGAGGGACTCCACAAGGTGGGGTCCTTTCTCCGCTTCTCTGGATACTCGTGATGAACACAGTCCTCACGAGACTTAAACACAGTGGAGTTAAAGTAATTATATACGCAGATGATTTAGCATTTCTAGCTTCAGGTAAATTCCCCTTCACCATCAGCGAGCAAATAGAAAATGCCTTTTCAACAGTGTATACATGGACTAGGAACTGCGGCTTAGCGGTTAACCCGCAAAAAACCGAACTGGTCCTTTTTACGAACAGACGGAAAGTACCATCTTTCAAAATTCCATTTATTGAAGGGACCCAACTCAATCTCTCCGACCAAGCGAAGAATCTTGGTGTGATCTTGGATAAGAAATTGAATTGGAGTCTAAACATAAAAGATAGAACTAACAAGGCCACGTTTGCATTTTACTCCTGCAACAGGATTTTTGGTAAAACCTGGTGGCCAGCCCAAAAATTATTAGCTGGATATTCACAGCCATAGTAAGACCTGTACTTACATATGGTCACGTTGAAATCAAATCGAAGCTTGTAACTTGGTGTCGCGAAGACCAGGGAAAAAATGGACTTTTTTGCCTTAACCCAAAATGTTCGGTATATACAATACATTTTGAAGGTTTCTATATGAAAAAAGCGTGCTGAATCCGGAAATGCCGGGTATACTTCTCAGATCCTTGTTTTGAGATATGACGTCATCAATAAAGGACATATGGAAAACGGCAGCAGCTAATGTGCATTACGGAAAATTGTGATAAATTTGGCACTAGTTATGCAGATTTTATGATTCCCCAAATGCAAAAATATTTTTTTTCGATTTTTTAGGGGAGGGGTTCACAAGTAGGAAAGAAGTGGGGGTATGAATTAATGGAAAACTCAGCCTTTGGAAGTCGGTCGAGTTTTAATTTATTTTTTTATTGCTGAATTAAATGGCACCACTCAATTTTCGATAGAATCACTTTTCACAAATTTTTTGATATGACGTCATCATTTAAGGACTTCTGACAAAAGCCTGCAACTAATGATGTATTACGAAAAATTGTGTTTTACATTATAATTTGACACAAGAAGTGCAGATTTTAGGAGTCTCCAAATAAAAAAATAGTTTTTGATTTTTTGGGGAAGGGTGAACGTAAAGGAAAAGGGATGGAGTGCGCATGAATTATATCCCTTTTTACTTGAGATATATAGGAACTATATTGGAAAGTTATGGATTCGTAAAAAAAATAAAACTCGGGATTTTGATCAAAGTTGAAATTACGATGATAGCGAAGTCGAAAAAAGTAAGTCTCGCAATTTTGTCCGTCTGTCTGTCATGCCTGTCCCTTCGGCTGCAGCCTAAACGAGTCGGTTGATTTTCTTCAAAGTTGGTACCTAACGTTTTTTGGGCATTATCCCATCCTTCTTTTTTTCATTTTTTTAAGACCAAAGACAACGGTACCTGCCATACAAATTTTGTTACCAAAATTTATTATTATTTTTCAGCTATTTTTTTTTACAAAAAGGCAGCCATTCAAAAAAAAAATCCGAAAAATGGTTATAAATGGTACCTCCCATTGAACCATTTTTTTGATTTTCGATTTTCTCAAAAACGGCTGAACTGATATTCACCGTTTTTTTTTTGGAGAATGTTTGAAAAAGTTTTATAAGTTTTGTATACCAAAATTTTCAAAAAAATTTTTTTTTATTTTTAAAAAAATTAAAAATTTTTTTTTTTGAGAACTTAATAATTTTAAAACGACTCGGTAAATTTTTATCAAACTTGGTATCCAGCAGTTTTTTAACATTGTCTAGCAGATTTTTAATTAAAATTATTCTTATAACCAAAAATAACGGTACCTCCCATACAAATGTTTAAGGACCGGTATTGAAAATCTCATATTTCTCAAAAACGGCTCCTACGATTTTGATTAAAATTTTTGTGTGATCTAATATTTATACGATCTATCATATTAATGAAAAAAAAAAAACTTTTCTGCGGTTTAACAATGGTATCTCTCATAGAACCATTTATTTGATTTTCGACTATCTCATTATTAGTTGAACTGATTTTAACGACTTTTTTTGCACAAAACATTCAAATAAGTTCTAATAATACTGCATACCAAAATTTTCAAAAAATTATTTATTGATTTTAAAAAAAAATTTTAAATTATTATTATTATTTATTGTATTATTTATACTAGAATGTCAGTTTATTAGACTTGACCATTCTTTATTATGTTCAGAAATTCAATTTAAAAATTATTTTTTTGAAAATTCCATAAAAGATTGCGTACATTTTTTTTTATTTTATTTTTTCAAAATTTTATATAAAAAAACTTTAAAAAAAATTGTTTTAACGATTTTCATTTTTTTTCTTATAAATTGAGATTTTCTTAAGAAATCGGATGATGTACATCGCATTGGTGTCAAAACAATTTCAGAGGTTGTTTAATCAATTTATGTTTAATTACATACATATTTTTTTTACAATTTTGCAGTCTAAACTGTAAGTTCCATGCAAATTTGCAACACGTTGCTATATTGTTCATAAGTAAATGTACCTACTCGCATAATACAACCTTAAACTTAACTACGTTTTTAGCAGGTGGTATACAATATAGGCTCCCATAACTAATTTATTTCTTTATAAGATAAAATATAGTTTTTGAAATATTAAAACTTTAAGAACACAGTGTGATCGCACATAAGAGCAAGTTCGTGCGACCCAGTCGTGCACATATTTTTATTTTGTTTTCAGTACTAGTATTCAGTATTCAGTATTAGACTTAAAAAAAAATATAAATTTATATTTTCATCTCCAACTTGGAGGAACAAATAAAACAAATGAGTTAATTTTAAATTTGGATCTTGAGAGATCCTCTTTATTTGAACTCGGAACAAGAGCTAACTTAAAGCTAAGATACATTTTTCACAGTGTAAACTTATCGGAATAAGTGACACTTAAGTCTCCCATGTTGGCCACTTAAGTTCCACTTACTCAGGTAGTAAAACTGCGGCTTAAGTGCCAAAATGGGAAAATTAAGTGCCACTTATTTTGTTAAGTGTGCACTGTGAAACTGGCCCATAACCTACTGTGCCGAAAATAGATATTATATTATGATCATACGAGCATTTCCTTATGTATTGATTTGGTAGTGGCTTCCATCGGATGTTAAAGTTATTACATATTGTTTTTGGAGGGCCGTCAAGCTGGGAACTCCACAATCGAAATTCAAAATTCTAATGATGCAGAAATTAGGTACTATTTAAGTGCTAATTTAGTACCGCAATCCCGGCTTGGAACTAAAATCCCTTTCCCCCCAAACTTGTGGCATTCCCATCTTGACGTCAAGCTAGGAACACCACACCTCCAAACACAAAATTTCAAAAAACTAATGATAGGGGATTTCCGTGCGATTTAAGTGCTCTGTATTAGGCGTGGAACTCCCGATTAAAAGTCCACGATAAAAAATACTGGAGACTTTTTATACAATAAATTAAGAAAAAAAAATTACAGATTACTTGTAGAATTCGCTAAAAAAAAATAGTAAAAAGATTTGTTCACCTATATCAATATAAATATGATGGCACGAAAGCTTAGCAGCATAACTACGAGTGTGCTATCACATACAAAAACCCCTTTGAATATTTGTCTTTCATAAAAAGTGATATAGGAACCTACATACAAAAACACCTACGTAGAAATATAGAGCTATATATAAATTTTAAATGAAAACTTACCAGTTTGACTTTTTTTTTTTTTAAAGATTTTATTTTTCATACAAGCAATTTTCAAGTGAGCTCATACAAAATTGTAAATATAATACGTATAACTTTTAAGATGTTTTCCGATTGGTGTATTGTACGAGACTGGCGTTGGTCGTCTGTTGAGTGCTATTTATTCTATTTGTTATTGTTATTTGTTTTGTGTTATGTTGCTGATCCTGGCGTTCTTTTTGATAAGGTATGGTTTCCGACACGTTCGAGTGGCGTGATATGTTTTATGATTTCTCTGTTAAACATATGGATGACTTTATCGTTGGGTAAAGTCATCTCTGGAAATAGATTAAAGTGGCGTGATACTTTTTATGACTGTTTGTTCAAAATATGGACTTATTTTCAGAATCTGGTTGTGGTACGGATGAAACCCCTCCCCCGTTATTTTTGTTCGGCTCGTCCCGAGTTGTATTTATTATATTAATAGAAGGATTATTGTTTTGTTTCCTTATAAACTTAAAGTATAGAATTATTAATATGATTATTATTAGAATAATAAAGAATATTGTTTCGTATGATATGAAGGGAATTTCTTTGGTTAATAATATTTTATGTAGTTCTGAAATTAGGTTATTTCTTTTAATAGTGTAAGATTTCTTATTACAATTGTGTTCGATTTCTTGTTTATTTAAATTCTTTGTTACAATATATTCTCCAATTTCTTTTATTTGTTGGTTATCCATTGGGATTAATAAACAGGATTATTTTCTAACATTAGTGTTCTAATACATAAATTTGAAATTACCGTAATATTTCTTAATATTTCGCTTGGGTAGTAAATTTCATTGTTTGAAAAGTATACTTTATTTATTTTATTTTATTTTATTTTATTTTATTTTATTTTATTTTATTGTCTTATGATCTATTGGAATGTTTTCAATATAATATGTTTCGAATTTTTCTTTTGAAATCCCTGATCTAGTATTTAATATAATATCTTCTATCTGTTCTAGATTATGTTCAACTTCCTTTATTTGTTTAGTAAATTCTAATTATTTCTTTAGTTCGTTTACTTCAGACTTGCCTGAATTAAGACTATTTATCTTTTGTGAACCTTTATTTACTGTTTCGGTTAATGACTTGAATTGTTCATCAAATTTTGTATTAATCTCTATTTGTTTGTTATTATTATTTATTAAATTACTGTTATTTAATTCTAATTCCCTAAATTTTCGTTCAATATCTTGACGATCGTTGTCGTCCATGGTTTCATAAAGCCATTTAAATCCTGTACCTATGATATTTAAAAGTCCTCTTTTCTTTATAATATGGTGTGGAATTAATTGTTCTATTCTTAGTTGGACTTTGTTTACTTGTTCATAAAAATACTTTTCTTCTTTTGTAAAATATTTAACCTGAGCACTTAAATTATTTATTAATTGTTCATAATTTGTTAAGTTGATAACGTGAATGAAATTGTTATAGTCTTCTATCAATTGTATAGATTGTGATCGTATTATGGCGTAATATTTGTCGATTTGTTTAATTTCATTTTCTTGGGCGTAAATAATATTTATAAAAACTAATAATAGTATGAAGTTATTTAATTTCAACATTTTGATAATTTTTAAGTTTCCTAAACTGATTTTTATGTAGCTTTTGGAGTTGTCTATGTGGTTTCACTGTTATTTTTTTAGATTTAACACTTTGTTTGGATTTACGAATTGATCTAATCGGTTTTTATTTAGTTTCTCTAAAGTTTTTAACTTAGTTTTTTTTCAATTCGTTCAAATATTGTTTGGTTATTAACTTTATTTAAATGTATGTCTATAGGTCTTTCTTTTGTTGTTAAATATATGGTCCGATTGTAAATGTCTACGACTTAAGTCACTTTGTCGACTAAAATATCGTTTGTTTCTAAAATTCTTATATGTTCGTTCAAAGTGGAGTGGAGTCGTTCTATATCTGAGTTTCCTGTGTGTCGATAGATTGTTGTAGTATGGGTCTTCTACCAGCGATATATTTGCTAAATTTATCAATACAAGTAAGGTATTTATAGATATTTGGTAAGATCCAAATATCTGCGTGGTAATGTTTGTGAGGGAATGTTGGGGTCTCTGTCTTTTCGAATGGTTTCTTATGGGGTTTCTTTCTATCTTTAAGTTACATACGTGGCAGTTATTTATAATCTTGGTCATGATTTCTTTTGCGTTGATCGTGTAGAGCATTCGTTGAAATTCTAAATACGTTTTTATCGATTTCTATATGGTTGAAGTCCAAATGTATTTTATTTATGGTTTCTTCAACTTCGGGTGGTGTCATGTCTTTTAATAAAGTCAATGTTCGGTATAAGGTCTGTTTGTTGTTATGTTGTTTCCAGTAAGACTGAAATTCTAAAAATAAATCATTATCTGGTATAAGTATTGCGTTGTAGGTTTTTAAGTCGGATTCAGAGATTATTTTTTCAAAGTCTTTGTTCTTGAATTTGCGTCTTAAAATTATAAATCGTCGTCTGGTTTTAAAAGGGTAAATAATTTTATCGCTATAGTTACCTGTCTCAACTTGTATTTGTCTTGTAAATGTATTTAATGGTTTTTCTGTTATCGGTATTAAATTTGAATTGTCGGAGTACGTGCTGTGTTGGGTACTAACTAAATCGTCTTGTAAAGTAATTATTTTTACTCTGGAAAGAGCGCCAGCGACTTTATTTTCTTTGCCTGCTATGTGTTCTATGTCGAAATTATATTCGGATATTTTTACTTTCCATCTTTGTAACTTTGAATTGGGTTCTTTTTAGTTATTTAACCATAAATTTTAAATGTTCTACTATTGTAACAACTGAATTTTTGTACTTAACTTTTGTAATTCTTGATATATGTTATTATTACTACTATTATAATTTTTTCTTCTACAATGAAATTTTTCTTTCTGGTTGGTTTTCTGTTGTTGGCTAGGATATGAAGTAGGTTTCGCATGATTCATTTCATGTCATTTACAATATTTGTATTGATTTATGATTGCGATTCAATCTAGTACATTTTCCAAGGGCTAATTTAATGATGGGATTTTGCGTTCGTTGATTAATATATTTAGCGTGAAGCATAATGGTTTACAGATTTGTCATATTAACGCGCAGAGTTTGTTCCCAAAAATAGATGAGTTCAAGTATCTGTTTGAAGGGTCAAAAGTTGATGTTGTTTGCGTGTCCGAAACTTGGTTTGTCCCAAGCACCGATGATGCGGTATATCGCTTAGGTGGATACAGACTTTTTCGTTCGGACAGAAATGGTAGAGGTGGTGGAACTGCAATTTATCTTCGTGAGGGTATACATTATAAATTCTATTGTAGGTCCGTTATCGAAAGTGATATGGAATATGTATTTCTGAATCTAATATCAGGTGTTGAAAACTAACTGTTGGGAGTTATATACAGACCTAACCGGAATATTAACATTGCACCACTTTTTAACCTATTGGAAGAAATTTCTTTAACTTCCACCAAAGTTGTTTTAGTTGGCGATTTAAATAGTAATCTTTTTGAAAGTAGTTATCTTATTGAAGAAATAAGAACATTTAACTTGTTTCCGGTTAATACCTCTATCCCTACTCATTTTTCTCGTAATACAAATACCCTTCTGGACGTGTTCTTTGTTAGCGATTCAAACCTGAAACCACGTATTATTTTATGATCAGCTCTTCGCGCCAACATTTTCTAAGCATGACCTTATATATTTAACTTTTAATTTTGGTGTTGTTTGTTCTCCGGTTTCGTATAAATACCGAGATTTCAATCACGTTGACTATGAAGCTCTAGAACAGAATACCCGTAATATTGAGTGGGAGCGAGTTTATAGAATGCCATCTTCGTGTGAACAAATTGAATTTATTAATAAAAATATCATCAGCCTCTTCAATCACCATGTTCCTCTTGTGACAAAAACTGTTAATCACCTTCACCGATCTTGGTTTACAGACGAAATCCGGCAGCTTTTAAAAGAACGTAATCTAGCCTACATTCGCTGGAAACGATTCAAGTTAGATGTACATCATGACTTGTATCGTCAAATTCGCAACAGAGTTACTTGTAAGATTAGAGTTGCAAAAACTCGCGTGAATAGCCAGCGTTTAAGTTCATCTATGAGTGGGAGACAATTGTGGAAGAACCTGCGGGAATTAGGAGTTGGTAAAAAACCTATGCTCATACTGATATCGATGTTAATCAACTCAACAAAAATTTTGTTACACTGCCATTCCCTCTTCTCTCTGAAGTTTCCTCGATCAATTCCAATTCACTTGGTTCACAAACAGATTCATCAGACATGGTGCAACGACTTTTCGAGTTTACCCAAGTTGATAGCGCTGATGTAGTTGAGAGTGTCACATCTATCAAATCAAACGCTGTTGGGATAGACGGAATTCATCCTATGTTTTTTAAGGCAATTCTTCCAGTTATATTACCGTTTATAACACACGCATTTAACACAATATTAATGACAAGTGTGTTTCCTGACCAATGGAAGATAGATAAAGTCATTCCTATCCTAAAGAGTCCAAATGGTAATGAATATAGGGCTATTTCCGTTCTCTCTTTTCTCTCTAAAGTGTTTGAAAGGATAATGCAGAAACAAATTAATATTCGTCTTAGAACACAAAACATTCTTTCCCCCAAGCAATTTGGGTTTCGCCCAAACCATAGCGGTATGACTGCTCTTATAAATGTCATAGAAGATATAAGACAGGCTCTGGATGGGGATCAAGTTACATTTTTGGTGCTCCTCGATTTCTCTAAGGCTTTTGACACTGTAGATCATCTTAATTTGTGTAATAAGCTGTCGATGTTACACCATTTTTCAGTTTCTTCTGTTAACTTGTTACACTCGTATCTCTCCGATAGAAAGCAAGCTGTCTCGGTCGCGAATAATTTATCTGATTTTCTTCCCAATATCCACGGGGTCCCACAAGGCTCAATATTGGGACCTCTTCTCTTTTCCCTATACATTAATGAGCTTCCTCAACAAATCTCAACGTCCTCGATTCAAATGTATGCTGATGATGTCCAATTATTTAAGAGCTGTCCCCTTGGCCTAATCGAAGACTGTGCTGCCTCAATAAATCTTGATTTACAAAGAATTTCATCCTGGTCCGTAAGAAATGGATTGTTTTTAAATCTTCGGAAGTCTAAGTGTGTAGTAATCAGTAGGAAGCCTCTTAATTTATCATATTTTCCCACTTTGCAGTTGAATAATTCTCCTATTGAATATGTTCAAATCGCTAAAAATCTTGGTATAGTGTTTAATAGGACCTTAAGTTGGGATACGCATATCAATGTGGCAGTTGGAAAAGTGTATGGCATCCTTCGGTTGCTAAGATCTACACAATACTTTACTTCTGTTAAAACCCGTTTAATGTTGGCAAAAACACTTGTTGTTCCTGTTCTTACCTATGGCTGCGAGGTTTTGTAAGTGTGATGCAATTAGTATACGTAATATTAATGTTTCCTACAACAACATTGCACGATATATATATGATTTGAAGCGATATGACCACATCTCGACTTTTTCCAAAAGAATTTATAATTTTTCTCTTGACAATCTATTGCGATACAGAACCTTGATTTTGTTGTTTAACGTCATTCAAACACACCAACCTAGCTTTCTCTTTGACAAACTAGGACATCCTCATCTAATAGATCGGAACAACTTATTTATCCACGTTTTTCCTGTCTGACCTCCGAACGTCAATTTTTCGTCAACGCAATTCGCTTGTGGAACTTCTTACCACGGCATGTAAGAAGAGTGCGGGGCATTGTACAGTTTCGTAAGGAGTTACACATCTATCTGCAATCATATTCTAGCTAACACACTGATTTTATTTATATAAAGTTCAATAGTTTTAAATGTTAAATCTTATATCGAATTTTCATTCTTATAAGTTAGTAGTAATTTATAATATTTTTCTTTTTTTATATTTTTTAAGATAATTTTTACATATGTATTATGTATATTTTTTTTTTTTTTAATTAAATTTTCTTTCTTTATAAAAACATTTTCTTTAAAATTAATGGCTTATCACTAGTTCATAAGATACTATGTCTTAATGTGTAAGCAGTCAAATAATAAATACAAATACAAATACAAGTAATGTCTAAATTGGGATGTTGCCCAAACTATTTCTAAGAGTTCTTTCTCGATGGCAGAATATTTCGTTTCATGTTTATTTAATGTTTAACTGCTCCTAAGGCGAAATTACTAGCGTCTGTCGTTAAGACGAATTATTTAATGAAATCTGGATGTCTATTCAGTAATGTATCTTGCAAAGCTAATTTTAAAGTCTGAAAGGCGTGCTTGTATTCTTCGTCGTTTGTGTTTATAATTGCGTCTTTCTTTAAGCAAATTGTAAATGGTTTTATTATTTTCACGTAATCTTGTATAAACTTCCTATAATATCCGGTTAAACCGAGAAATGACTGGATTTCTTTTACTGTAGTAGAAATTGGGAATTTTTGGATAGTTTCGATTTTTTGTGGGTTTGGTTTTATTCCTTCTGGGGTAACGACCGCGACGTGTCCCAGAAATTCCGATTCCTTTTTGAGAAAATCTCATTTATTTAATCTAACTTTTAAGTTTATTTCTTGTCAAACTTGTAAAACTTTGAATACTTTGTTTAATGAAATCATATGTTCTTTTAAAGAATTATTAAAAATAATCATGTCATCTAAGTAGACGTAACAGAATTTTCCGATATATTCTTGTAATATTTCGTTCATCATTCTTTGAAACGTGGCTGGTGCGAACAAGGAATCTATAAAACTATTGACAAAGTCAAAAAAAATTTCGTTTTAAAATCATTAATGGAAAATATTTTAAAGCAAAGTATGAATAGATACTTTAAGTGTGGGTCTTAATGCCAATTCAGAAAGGCAAAGTCTATAGCGGGTTTTAATGCTCCTCTTTAGTTATATTGTTTAATTTCCTATAGTCGAACACTATTCTCCATTCTTTATTCCCTACTTTGTCTTCCTTTTTAGGAACAATCCATTTTGGGGCATTGTATGGACTTGAACTTTTCTTTCGTTATTTGAAGTGATTATTTTATGTTTAATGTGTGAGGTAAAACTCAAATTATCTTGTTTATGATAAAACGTTCTTTCATTATTTTTTAAAAGTTTAATTAACTTTTCTTTTTCTTCTGATTTAAATGATCTAATCTTTGCTTTTCTACTTCGTCAAATATAGAAACTGAATGTTTAATGGATTCGAAATGATGTATTTCGTCAATGTACTCTTTTTCTTCATCTTCGCTGAAGAAAATTGGTATTTTGTGTCCATTTAATTCTTAAGTTCTAGTCTGTAATCTATCTTGCTTTCGTTAGGAATTAAGGTTCCCCCACACCAACGCGAATTTTCGGTGGCGACGACGAAAACAAAACAACGTGTTGTTTTCATTGACAACCAAATGTTGTTATTGTTGGTTTCGTCGTCGCCACCGAAAATTCTACAAAATCATCAATTGACCAATTAGATCAAGCAACCGATGTTTTCGATGAGAATTCAACTAATGCAATCAAATCACAGTTCACACATATGAGGCGCTCAGCGCCAAAACGGCCTAACCCCAAAATTTTCGAACTGAGATAAATGAGTTGAAACAATTTTTTTTTAATTTCCATTAAAAGTTAAATAAAAATTGTTTATTATTCTTGTTTAAAATAATTAACTGTTTAAAGAGCCATTGTGTTGACTTAACTTATGCAAAGTTTTTTTTTTTTGAATTATATTTCATCCAAACAACTTAAGCCATTTTATCTTCGAGTCTTTTCAATGTTTTTTTATACATTACAAACATTTTTCCGCAATAATAACAAAACTATTCTATAAAGGGCTTCGGTTTTTTTTATAATATATAAATGATTGAATTGTTTTTCGAACTGCGTATTTAGTTAATTTTTTTTGAAAATGTGGGTTAGGCCGTTTTGGCGCTGAGCGCCTCATATATGCTTCTTTTTTTTTAGCTGATCAATAGAATTTAAGTTTTTTAAAAAAGCAAGTACCTATAAGCACAGATAATAAACTATGCAGATGTAGCATCCCCATAGAAAAAAATGTCCCAATTTATTTTTACACCACGCAGACGATCAACAGGCAAGAAAGCTCTTTGCCTGTTCATAATAAAGCACAGAAAGAAAGCTATTTGTCTTTGGCAAAAAGTTCTCTCTTGCGTGCTCGCTCATATGTTTTCCCTCTTGCTCTGTTACTCAGGATATAGGAATGAAATGAATGGGGAAAAATTGAATAAAAACGTGTTTTTTTGTTTCTGCAATACTATGCAGTCAGCAACGACAAGAGGAAGACGAAAGACATTGCGATTATGTTTGTTTTTTTTTACTGTGTTCTATGTACGATTTTTTTTAATGTCGTCTGAGGCTGGCGACAAAAAATAAAAAGTATATGAACTATTTTTCTTCGCATCCATGGATATTGGATATATTTGGATAATTTTCACAATATGCTGTCAAAACCCATAGAAAAAAAACTCAGTTTTTGGGAAATTTGTTGAAAAAAAGTTACCAAACAGGCATATTCTTTATGTTGGTAGGTTGAACATTTTTTTTTAGTGGTGGGGGTTATTTTTTTAAAGACGGAAAAATGTCTTATTTTTTGTGTAGATATGGTATTCTATTCTAGATTCGTTAGAGCGGAGCATTTTTTGATTAGCTAAGTAAGCATTATTTTAAATTTTATTTAGATACTCATTTTCCAGTTTCTTATATTTCAACATTTTGAACCCGTTGTTCAGTAAAAGGAAACAAATACAAAATAATTTAAAAATATGTAATTATAATAAAATATTTAAATTTGATCTGATAGGTAGATTAGGTATAACTACCTACAAATCAAAAAAAAATTTCTCTACAGGTGGAAATTTTCAAAAGACACTTGGTAATATTCGGTATCGAGTAGTGTGGGACTTGTGCTGCACTAAAACCACCGGAAAATCAGGACCAATCTATGAAAGATCGACAGTTATTTCTTCAATTCAAAATCGCATTGGGCTTTTTTCTTCTTAATCTTCGAACATTATCTCTTACATTTAATACAGTATCCATCTCGGAGTTAAAATGACTATGTAATCGCTGATTATGTGAAACAGCGAAAAAAACCATTTCTATTTGTAGGTCATGATGTAAATCGATATTTCTTATATACCAAGGGGCATTTATTATTCCACGAAGGACTTTATTTTTGGATGGTTTTAGCATTAATTTTCTTTGTGCAACCCCACAATTGGATGCCATAAGTCCATAAGTGCCCACGTTCTGTAACTCTCGAATCGTTAAAATTAGTCGAGAAACGTTGAAAAATGGAACAAAACTCATACGATTTGTTTCAATTTTGATCGTTTCTTGACTGATTTTGTCGATGCGAGAGTTATTTGTAACTGCACTTTCTGGAAAGGGCTTAAAAACATTCGAGAGACGTTCCGCGAAGATTTCAGCTTTCTATTTCGGGTTTGCAATTAATTTTCTGTCTTGTGCTTTGATAGGCGGATTTTGAATTTGTGGTCTTTTTACGCGTTTAGCTGCTTTCCATAATTATCATTTTAAAAATCTGAATATTTTGTTTAGGTATCTACATACATATTATATAAAGTTTTGATCAAAATTGTGCAGCTTATGCTTCGTCCTAATATTTGAAGCTTCCTTTATTAAAACCCACCCTATTAAATCCCATAAATTTAAAAATCAACAAAAATTTTCCTCACCAAATAAACATTTTTCATAAACACACCAAATTAAAAAAAAATTGAAAAAAAAATTCTTTTAACACGCCTTAAATACCCATACAATTTACAAATTTACTTCAATCAAACATCAACCCGATATAATATGACCAATAATGAATGGAATCTAGGCAAAAGCTATTCGATCTTCCATCAAATCTAGATGAATTGCATGTAATATACAAAATCAACAGCTAACCGACGCACAGTGGGATCTTGCCTAAACAGAAGCGGCGAGAAGTCATTTTTTCTATTTGTATCAAATTTCAATAAAAATAACTGTTTCGATTAACCGATATTATGCTTCACATGATTCAAGTATTTTTTAGTCAGTGGTTCCATTACTGTACCTTTTGGCATCAAAGTTGACAGTTTAGTTAAAATTGTGTTCTGTGTTAAACTAACCGAAATAAGTTGCGTATATTGTGATACAAAAATTATATTGAAAATTTATTGTTAGTAAAAATTTTATATAGAGTTTGTTGAATCAGGTATGTTCTTTTAAATAGCTTTAGCTTTAATTATGTAGTAAAATTTTCAAATAAAAATAAAAAAAATAAAAAATAAAACATACAAAATAAAACATTTTTTAAATAACGGTACTTTTTGATTAGGCAAACATTAAAATTAGATTAAAATTGTTTTTCTTAGTTAAATAGATTCTTTATTCTAAACTGAAGTTAAAAGTAAAAAATGTTTGCCTAAAATATTTTTTTTTTTAATTTTTTGTGTTCATAAGTATGCAAAATTTTAAACCATTTTTATTATGTTTAAGGGCTCAACATGCAATTTTTTTCTTGCAAAAGGCAGGAAATCTGCGAAATCTTTTATAACAGTAAATTTAGAACTATTTACAGAAAAAAAATTGAAAATATTGAGACATTTTTATTGAAAAGTACAAACTGCACTGAAAATCATGTGTCAGAGCTAAGAAAAGAATTTATACAGTTTAAATTTGAACTTAAATCTAAGTGGAAGAAAAGCCAACCTACAAGATCAGTGTTTGATAAAAATGAATCAAATTGGCTTAAAAAAAAGTTCAATTTAAAATGTATTTACCCCTCTGGACGCCCTCAGACAAGTTTTGATCTGTTGAGTAAGCGAAAAAAACGCTAAAGAGTAGCTGATCTCCGAGATACATCTACAGAGGAGCTTCTTTTCGCTGCACAAATAAATTTTCGAACTAGTGGAGATAAAAAAACTGGAGTTTTATTAAAAGAAACCTTGTCCCTTCCACCTAAAACGTCAAAAAGTTCGACATTTATTAAAAAAAAAAACATTTTTTTAAATTTTACCTGCTGCCGGTTTTCCCCATAAAATCCATGCGTCTTTTCACAATTTTGCTATTGATTTTTATTGCTATTATTGTTACGTTCACAAGAAAAAAAATAGTAAAAGGTTATGTTTATTAAGCATTTTCTCGAGAAAATTGACCTCAAAGTCAAAAAATTGGCATAAGCAGGAAAAATAGAAAAGGCTAGAAATTGGATATATTAAGACTGAGACAAGATATCAACTTTATTTAAACGCAGTTGTAAAGGCTACTTTATTTAAACGCAGTTGTAAAAGCTAGTGTTTCTTCTAAAAATAAAGTCCTAAACGATGCTTATACCACAAGAATTAGCAGAGCAAGTTTTGTTAACATGGGTCAGGGTACAACAAAGTAAGTGTTTTCTTAAATCCACGATAAATGATGTCAAAATTGGAGATAGACCTTTACTGAACTAGAATGATTTCTTTCTTAGAATATGCCCAAGAACCACACCCTTAAATAATGTCAACCAGGTCCTGTCACCCTGTATACACCAAAAAATACCTACCAAACAAGCGTATTAAAATTTTATAACGGGATTATCTCAAAAACCTGAAGCGGTGGAGTTTTGTTGACTTCGGATTCAAATTCAGCATACAAAAAACCTTTAGAAAAGTATACTTTGGTTTAGGCAACAAAAAGCTTAATAATTATCGCGGTTAATACGGCATTTCTGCCCCACTGTGCGACGACGACGCTCTTCCACTTAATACACTCATTAAATCTATTAAAAATAATACAAAATTCAAAAAAACCTCTTCTCTGTGCTAACTGACATAAAATTTCCTTAAATGAAACGTTCTTGTTTATATGTATTCAAATTCATTTTTATTTCAATTATCTTTTCCCAAATATTCTCAAAAAATCAATTTTAGTATTTTTCGGAACAAATATCACGAAGCGCACAGGCAAAATGCATATGTATAGGTATAATCAAAGAATATAAAGTTACCAGGAAGACGCATCTTATACAAATTTTTGTACTGAAAATTTTTATATGGCGGGTTCCAATATCGCGACCCGCTCTCAGAGCTTTTGCTTTTTTATGGGCTTTTCAATAATTCTCTCAGCGCTTTTACAATGATGAATGAGATACAATACAACACACAGTGACACAGCCTGCTTTTTTTGTTTTTATTACCTATACATACCTATCTCCATATAAACTCATGCAGGACCCATGTTCTGTAACTCGGCGATAACTTTTCGAGGCGATAAACGGCGAAAAATGAAACAAAACCCATAGGATTCATATGAGTTTTGTTCCATTTTTCGCCGTTTCTCGCCACGAAAAGTTATCGCCGAGTTACAGAACTTTGGTCCAGGATACAGGAAAAAGAAAACGAGACGAGCCAAAGATTTTATTCGCTTCGTTGATGCGCACGTAGCTATTACTACGTTTACATGAGCGGATCCCAGATCGGATTCAATATGAATCGAAATTTCGATCCAGGACCCATGTTCTGTAACTCGGCGATAACTTTTCGTGGCTAGAACGGCGAAAAATGGAACAAAACTCATATGAATCCTATGGGGTTTGTTCCATTTTTCGCCGTTTATCGCCTCGAAAAGTTATCGCCGAGTTACAGATCATGGGTCCAGGTATATGACGATGCCGAATCGAAAGATAGAATTGAAATGGAATCGAAGTGACACTCTTGCTTTTATTGTGTGTGTGTAATCACCGCAATCAGTTTGGAAACAAAATACAAAATACCACACACACCTGACACCCGCTCACGGAGCAGGATCGGATCGAGTAATCCGGATTCGATTCGAATTTAATTCTCCTTGTAAACGTAGTATATATGTGTATGGTGTTACTTCTTACGTGTAAACGAAAAGGTTTTTAAAATGAATACGAAAAAAATATGAGATCGAGTATGAAATATTGTATTGCGGGATGCAATATTTCAAAAAGGCTGAATCCAGAAGCGAAAGTGTTTAAATTTCCGCTTCTAGATTCACCTATGGGTCAAATTTGGAGAGAAAATGCGGAATTACTGAAAATAATTCCAACAAAAAATTATTTATTTGTGACCGCCCCTTTTTTTCTGAGGACATTTGGAACAAAAAATTAAAGAACGGTGCCGTGCCTATAATGAATTTAAACGTTCCTGTTGACCAGGAGTTTGATATAGCATCTCCTAATTATTTTAGTTTAAAAGAATTGCCTAGAAGAAGGAATTCTTCCGATAGTAATATGTCTCTAGAAGTTGTTTGCACAAATTGCGAAAAACATAATAAATTAACTGCGTTTTACAGAAAAAAAAACATTTTTCATGGAAAACAAAATTGAAAATTAAGACAAAAACTTAAAGAAACTCTGAATGAGAATAATAAAATTGAAAAAAAATAATAGAAATTCAAATAAAATAAGTAGGTACAATTAAAACTTATATTAACTCTTTGAATATAAGTGAACAATCTAAAATATTTTGCAAGTTATTAATAAGTAACCGACCAAAAGAATATAGCGAAGAAGTCAGATGGCTAGCACAAAATATTTTTTATATTTCTCAATCTACGTATTCATTTTTGAGAAATAAGTTGAATTTAAATATGCCTCATATATCCACATTACATCGATGGCCCCCATAAAATTTCTTCAACCTGTATTCGTTAATAACGCTTTTGAGGAATTGAAAAATAAAATTGTATGTATGGATGAAACGGATAAAGGAAACGTATGCTATATGATGAAATTGCTATTATAAGAGAATTAAGATATAACTTGAAATTAGATTTAATCGACGGTTTTGAAGATTTAGGCTATAAGCGAAATTCAAATTTTGATAAGCAGGTTTGTGTGTTTATGGTTAGGGGATTATTTTCGAACTGGATATTTATTTTTAATTACTTTGCTACACAAAACGGTTTATCAGGTCAAGATTTAAAAAAATAATATTGAAAAACATAAAAATTCTTTCTGAAATTGGAATCATAATTCGAGCAGTAGTATGTGACCAAGAGTCTTCTAGTAGGAAAGCATATAACCTCTTAGGAGTTTCGGATGTGGAGGCATACTTTTTAATTAATAACAGAAAAATCATTTGCTTATATGACTTTCCACATCTCATTAAATCTCTCCGTAACTGTTTACTAAAGTCAGATCTTAATACCCCTGATGGCTTGGTGAGTTTTGAAGTTGTGAAAGAGCTTTGGCAGTTAGAGCAAAATAGCAAAACAAGAATGTGCCCAAAATTAACAAGTCAACATGTGTTTCCCACTGATTTCGATAAAATGAGAGTAAAATTTGCTACACAAATTTTCAGCAGAACTGTTTACGCTACAATTCATATAATCGTAGATACTTGTGGATTCAATAGTTGCCCAAAAGAAGTTGCACTTTCCACAGAAATTTTTTTTGGAAAAATTGATCAGCTTTTTGATCTTCTTTATTTATTTATTATATACGAGTTCCTTAAATCTTTCAAGTTATATTGCTCAGGTATCGTTAGTAAACCAATCTAAAACTGTTTATTTTTTGAAAGGCCTTGAACAAAATATAAACGGAGTACTACAACAAGCTGAAGATTTATTTAAAGATGATTCTGATGGAGTATTCTTACTGACTAAGCGGTTAAATCAAGATCCACTTGACAATTTGTTTTCAGTTATCAGGCAAAAGGGGGGAAATAATCAAAACCCTTCTTTATATGAATTTAAAATAAAAAAATAATTGAAAAGTGCAAAAACGCCACATATGAATGGTTCTCCAGCGACTCATGCCCATCCAATTTTAGCCAATTAGCCCAAAAAAGCAGTGGATCTTGATTTAATATCTTCAAATATATCTTTAGTAAGTTGTACCACCCCGTTTATATAGTTTGTTCAAATGTCTTTTAAAAAACACAGTTTTTAATTGGTGCAATAAGGATACTTGAGCAATATATGTTTTTGAACAATTTTAAGAATTCATGCACACAATTTTTTTGTCTATACAAATTGTCGGAATTCAGAGAACCACAATCAAAAAGCTGAGCAATTTTACCAACAAAATTTCTGTAGAAAGTGCAGCTTCTTTTGCGACATGAAGTTTTAGACAAAATTAAATATAGTAGTAACTATAAAAGATTAATCAAAAAAAAAAACAAAAAAAAATTAAAAAAAAAATTAAATGAAAAAAAAAAGGAGCCAAATCCTACACGTTCACGTGCGTCGTTGGCCTTGAGTAACGCAAAGTTTGGGAAAAAAAATATTGGTTTCTGTTATTTTCTGCATTGAACTCACTATTTCGTTGATTTAATTCTTAATTGTTGACGGAATTTAAATTTAACGTTTACTATGAAGATCCAACCATTAGAACTGAAGTTATGAGCCCGTTTAGCTAGTCAAACGCACTTTTTTCCAAAATTTTTTTAAATAAATATTCATTCAAAGAAAAATTTGATTTCAAAAGAATATTAAAAATATATTCTTGACTTTCTTAGTATTGAATCAAAACAAAATAAGAGGTCAATAAACATATCACTTAGTGTTGACCATTAGTGTTGATGGGTTTTAATGTATACCTAATTGTTTTGGTTTTTGCATGTGTGTTTTCACTTGCGAATATATGTACAATGTACATAGGTACTATATGGCAAAGCTATGGACTTGTACAAAAATCTAACTCGTGATTTTGATAAAACTCTACATTAAAATGTTATGGAAGACGAAATTCCGTTCGTCTATCTGTCTGGTTCATCGGCTACATCCTAAACGGATTTTAACACCTAGTGGGAAGATTTTTTTTTTTTAATTAAATTTTTAAATCCATAATACTAAAATATGGCGAACCAATTTTTTCTTAATTTGCCTAAACAAATTTCGATGTACAGTAAAACCCGGATAAGTGCCTCTCCGTAAATGCCTCGTTTTGAGAGGAACTTATGCGGGTTAGGCAGTTATAAAAAACCCGCTTAAGTGCATATAAGCACATATCTCTATATTTGCAGAAATACAAACAAAATGTACAATAAAAAAACATTAAATGTTATTTAAAAAATAAGAAAATACATTAATTTCCTCAACTGATTAGTATCGGTAAACTTTTAAAAAGCGAACCTTGTATTTATACAAAGTAAAATAATCACGATTTCAATGTAAAGAGTATAAAACTTAAATAAAAGAATTTTAAAAAACGTTTAATTTAAGTATTATTTAACTTAACCGAAGATGGATGAACAAAATCCGAAACGTTTAAAATAAAAAAAAAATAAAATTTTATATGTTGTGATATCATTAAATAATAATAAATAAAGTTAAATAATACTTAAATTAAACGTTTTTTAAAATTCTTTTATTTAAGTTTTATACTCGTTACATTGAAATCGTTCATAAACACACAACATGGAGACGACACCTCTTACAAATAAAATAATCAGTTATTTTGCTTGCGTTACTTAATCTGATTTAAATCGTTTTCGTTTATTGTTTTGGTTTGTTTGTGTAGCTTCTTCCAGCTTTGTTTTGTTTTATGCTACTCGATTAATAGTAGAAACATTGCATTTTAATTGTTTAGCAATTTCCTTTCTTGATTTTGTTTTGTTTTTTTAACCAGGCGGAGGATTTGTAGTTTTTTGTTTAATTGAAAGTGAAGTCAGTTTTTCAG
This sequence comes from Epistrophe grossulariae, assembly GCA_929447395.1. Lineage (NCBI taxonomy): Eukaryota > Metazoa > Arthropoda > Insecta > Diptera > Syrphidae > Epistrophe > Epistrophe grossulariae. Next base: position 68,175,056 of record OV839567.1, read on the forward strand.
GCATTTTTCCTTAACAACAAAACAAAATTACTTTGATAGTTTAAATTTTGAAAGTGACAGCTACCCACTTAGTCTCCCCCACTGTAGTAGATTAATTTTGTATATTTGAATTTTAAAGCATGAAACACAACGAAGGACTGAAAAGAAGCTTTTGTCTTTTTCTGCTGATTTAAAATGTGTACTCAAAAGAATTTTGTTCAGGTAAATTTCAATAAAAGTGTACAAAATAAAAGGCAATTATTAGATGAGTTTTATATGAAAAAATTCTCAAAATTTTGGTTCTCAAAAAAAAGGTACTTATGCGGGTTAGGCACTTATGCGAGAGGCACTTATCCGGGTTTAACTGTAAAGATATTTTTGTAATACATCCAATGGTGCTATACTCTTCATTTTTGTGTATGGAACTAAATTAAAATATGTTTTTGGCAGGTGTCATAAAATGTAGCCTTCCATAACTTATTTATTTCTTTTAAAATCAGATAAATAGGTTAACAATATTCAGACTTTAAAGCCATCACAAGTGTGATCGTATATAAAAGCAAGTTCGTGTGACACAGTTGAGCATTTTAAATTTATTTTGCCAAGAAATATCTTTTTCTCTTTTAAAAATTTTAAACCATTTTTTGGTGACGTCACAATTATTGATTTGCAAACGTTTTTCTAATTTCAATTACCTACAGTACATACAATCGAAGTAGTTTTGCTGGGGTCCGAAATAAAATACTAGTGCTCTTCCACCTTCAATCAAAAAAATATTTTTCTTTCTCAACCTAAGTAGATACCTATGCATTAAAGGCTCAAAAAAAAACTGCTTGGCTCCGACTTGTCTCGTTTTTGTTCCCCTTTTTTCGATCGTCATCCTCGCTCATGGATCCTTTTTGATTATGAATTTTAATCAAAGATACTGAATTATAAAGATTGGAATCCTCGGCTGTCATTCTGGTTTGCCTACAAGCTAAACAAAATGGCGGACAGTGGTGAATTCATATTTTTGCACTAGGTGTTCCATGTTTTAACGCACACTAGTGCAAAAATATGAATTCACCACTGCATAAATTGTTGTTGCAATTCACATCTAATCATCGACACGAGATGAAATTACAAAAACAACAATGTAAACAAATGGGTTTTGGTGGATGGAACGTACGAAAGATTCCAATCTTTATAATTCAGTATCTTTGATTTAAATCTTCAAATACCCATTTTTATAATAATACTTCACCTTATTTCGAATGCAGGTGCATATACTAACAAAAAAACTACTCAGGAAGGCTGTTCTTCTGATAGTATTGCAAACTCAAAGTGCAAAAGGGGTGGGATCGTGTGTTCGGTAGGTGACAGCTGAGAATAAGAATATTGAATAACATGGTATGTGAGTTAATTGGCAAGATTGTATGCGTAAGAGCTTTTCTCTCAAATATTTTTTTATATAGTTGTTTTTATAATTCTTTAGAAAAGAGCTTTCAGAATTGGATTTTATATTCAGATGCAGATAACACTTCTTGGTAACTTTATATTCTTTGGTATAATCAATAATGAAGCACACATATAAATCCAACGATGACAACGATTTTTATACTCGATTTGAAAACCGCATACCGGACTCGGACTTTTTTATTTACTTTCAATAGGAAGTCTCAAATTTGACTTGCGGTAGCACATAACGAGTAAAGATCATGAAAACAAAAACAATAAAAACACGATTCCTAAAGAGAGAAGCAAACAGGTTTTTTCCGTTCGTTTTTTCTCAAAGCTCTTGAAGTAGTAGAAGAATTAAGAAAACAAAAACAAAATTGTGCATTTTTGTCCGTGTGTAGCTCTCCTATATGTTAGAGTAGTAGAGAAAATAAATTGAAATGTTGTCCCTTCTCTAAGAAGTTGAACTTTTAAGAAAGCTCTTTTTTTGGGCGAATTCCGTTTTCATGGACATTTGTTCCCATATGGATGCTACATCTATTATATGTGATTATATTTATACCGATATAGGTATAGATACATTTTTTTACAAATTTTTTTTTTTTAATTACCGAATTCTACGCGTAATCTATAATTTTTTTCTTAATTTAGATCAGGTATAAAAAGTCTCCAGTATTTTTATTCTCGATTTTAATATTCAAGGTCAAATCGTGGAATTTTTAATCGGGAGTTCCGCGCCTAATACAGAGCACTTAAATCCCCCATCATAAGTTTTTTGAAATTTTGTGTTTAGAAGTGTGGGGTTCATATTGAGTGCAACGAAGGTAAGAGGGGTTAGTGTAGGAGTGTTTAAAGCTAAGCCAGTGGGAGTAGAAAGGTGAAACCACAAATAATTATATACAGATGTCTCACCTCCATACAAAATTATGTCTTCAAACATTTTTTCGGCCGACATATTCCAGCCGACAAAGAGCTTTTAAAAGTAGATTTCATAAGAAGAAGAGATTTTTTCAGCCGACCGAATGCTTTTTAAGGTGTTCCAAAATATTTACAGAGAAACGACTCTCTCATTCTCATCAAAATTGTCCCTAACAAAAAAAAAAAACACTTTTCACACATCCTTATATTGTTATTTTTATTTTTTGCTTTTCGTTTATTCTATTGATGTTGTTGTTGTATTATTGTGTACGCTGACGTTTGGTCTGGCTTCTTTGTGCGGTTGGTTTTTTTATGTTGTTTTTTTATTATTGTGTTTTTTTGTTATTGTTCGCGGATTTGGAAAGATCTTTCTGTTTTGAAGTTAAATTTTCTTACATTCCGCTCGGTAAAGTAAATTGAACTCAAATTCATTTTCATGAAAGCATTGCTTATAATTTGGATAGGATTTTTTAAGGTATTTTTAACAATATGAAGTTGTATAGGGATTGATAAAATCGATTTTTTGACATTCTAAATTTAAAAAAAGATTAAAAATTTCTGAAATTTGGATAACAACTAAAAAGTTTTTATCACAATCCCCTTGTAAAAAAATATCAATAGAAAATATCAACAAATGGAATAGTTCAGGTGCTAAAACTGCTTTTACTATACAGGGTGATTTGCATAAGGTGTGAAATAAAGATAGGGCGTGTAGGTTGAACTTAGGCAAGAAAAAAATCGTACAGAAGGGTGGTCTATGTTTTTCGTACGGAAGGGGCAATGTTTTAAAAAATTGACTTAAAACGGAAAAAAAAATATTAAAAAACAAAAGTTAAACTTACAATGCCATGCTATACCTTTTTGGAAAGCCAGAAATCTCATCTTTAATCTTTATTTCAAATTAAGTTGTGTTAGTGAATAGTTTTTGAAAAAATAATTTTCAAACTCGAAATTAAAAAAAAAAATTTTTTAAATTTCAAACAATTTTTTTTTCAAAATTTTATGTAATTAAGTTTTTGTTTTCAAACTTCAATGCTCTTATTAATTTTCACTAAGAATAAGAATAAGAAATAAGTTACATTTTAGCATCCAGTTTTCTGTTTTTTATTGAAAATTAATAAGAGCATTGAATTTTGAAAACAAAATTTATACTTAATCACATAAAATTTTGAAAAAAATTTGTTTGAAATTGAAAAAAAAAAATTTTTTTTCAAAATTTTGAGTTTGAAAATTAATTTTTCAAAAACTATTCACAAACACAATTTAATTTAAATAAAGATTAAAGAAGATATTTCTGGCTTTCCAAAAAGGTATAGCATGACATTGTAAGTTTAACCGTTGCTTTTAAATATTTTTTTTCTGTTTTAAGTCATTTTTTTAGAAAATTGCCCCTCCCGCCTAAACGGGGAAAATAGACCCCCTTCATGTTCGATTTTTTTCTTGTCTTAACCCAACCTACTTGCTCTAGCTTCTTGGTGCACCTTATACCCATCACCCAGTATAAAAAAAACAAAAACAATACAAAAGTGGTTACTTCTTGGTATGAACCCATTGTAGAATGATGGAATTTGAAAACTGGGTATACCTACCAAATTGTTCGCAATAAAATGATCTACAAAAAACATCTTCAATGTTTTTTTCAAACAAACTGCTAGAAAAAAGTTATTACCCTTTAAAGTAAGTTTTTTTGAAAATGTTCGTCTATTATTGGCTATATCTTTTTTATTTTCAATTGAACGGTAAAAAGTCTCTGAACTTAAATTGTAGAGAATTAAATTCTCTACAAAAAAGGTATATATCTTTTTTTTTGTCAGAGCTGTATTTCTCAAGATATTGTGAAAAGGGGTTCTTTCCCCTTTTTCAATATGGCGGCCATATGGGAGGGGGCTACAGCCCCGAAAATCACTTCGTATACTCACATTGATGCACCCTACACTTTAAAAAAAAAAACCTTGTCCTATACTAAATGCGAGATCAATGTAACATTTCAACGGACTAATATGAAAACTACCCAAAAATTTGGTATAGCTACCTATAGTTTTTATTTACTTCAAAAAGCGTGCAAAATTCTTGTCCTCCACTGGACGGGCTTACCACGATATCTAGAAAGCAATAATCTAGATTCTAGAAAGCAAAAATCTCGAAAGTAAAAATTTCGATAGCAAAAATCTAGAATTGAAAAAATCTAGAAATACAAAAATCTAAAAAAAAAAACTCAAATGCAAAAATCTAGATATACCTATATATTAATTTTGAAACTATGGTTCGCGTTTGTAACCAATGTCTCAAAAATAGATACATACCTAGATTACTTACTTTTTTTGTTTTGTAAAACGCAATCACTGATTTCTTTATTCCTTGACTTCGTCTTCATGCAACGCGACGTCAAGAAAATCTTCATCTTCTTCAAAAATATAAAATATTCCTTCATGGATACACAAAAAAAAAAAATACCAATCCATACAATCAGAATACACAACACACATGACTTTTTTTCTTGCCCATTATAAGAAATCTATCTCCATTCTCCATAACAAATTTACTTTAAAATTGTGGCCGGACGTTGGATTGAAATAAAGTGTTAGTGTACCGAAAAAAAACAGACAGAAGCATGAGAACAAGAAAAAAAATGTTTTTTGGTTGAGTTGAGAAAACACAAATTTTGAAGAGAAAAAGCACTGCATACAGATCTTAAAATAATTCCTTGAAAAGAGCTTTGTTAAAAGCTTCTTGAAATGTGGATTTTCAGTTTCATATGACACTTTTTTCTATGGGCGTGGGACATCTGTATATAATTATTTGTGGTGAAACTGTTTTTTTTTTTTCTGATTAAGCCACTGTGCGTATTTAATACTTTCGACAAGATGGTTACTGAATTCGAGTAACTGGCTGAACACAATGCCCTGCTGCAACTGGAATCGGAGCTGGAGCTGCAACTGCTTTCAAAAAATGTCGTACGTCATTTTTTTTATCTGACCACAATGAGCTGTACAGCTTTTTGTATTTTTCAAAGAAAAAAAAAACAGCCACGAGTTTATTATTCACTGTTCTTATTTCCAATAGTTTTCTTTTAATTAATAATTTTTTTCGCGACACAAATAAGCACTAAAAACTTCAATATATTTTTCCAGCTTCTTTTTTCTTCATATAAATTGAAACGTCAAAAATGCTGTACGTGAAAAGTTAAAAGTTGGCGAACCTTTGCGGCTCCGACTGCAGCTCCGTCTGCAGTTGCGTTCCATTCTGCTCGTAGCATTGATTTTGTGTGTATTTAATATTTTGACAGATGTTCCAGCTCCGACTCCGGCTGCGGCTCCGTGTCCGTCGCATTGTGTTCAGCCAGTAAGGAATTTTTGGGGGAAGAATTTTTTTGGAGGTTTTTTTTCTGTTGTGCTGCAAATTTTGGGGATAAATTATGTATAGTTGTAGGTATATTGGTTTTGCATGGAAATATTCTGAAATCTATTGTGTCTTCCGTTCATTGGGTGTAGTTTTTTTTTTATTGAAATGAAATGTGAGAAAAAATGAAAAATGCTTCCTATTTGTAGATGAAGTGTGAGGGATATTTTGGCTGAGGCGTGGAAGTTGGAACCATAACTTTTTGTTGTTGTGATTTAGTTTCTTGTAGGTACCTATTTCAATTGATTGGTATATTTGCACCATAGATCAAAAATATAAAGATACCAATCCTTCGTACGTTTCACCCCCCAAAACCCATTTGTTTACATTGTTGTATTTGTAATTTGATTTCTTTTCTTGTCGATGAATATATGTGAATTACAAAAACAATTTAATGCGGTGAATTTGTTTTGATTTGACAGTTCGCTTTTTTTATATAAACCAACTATGTAAACCAACACACATACTAGTGCAACTTGATACTTTCTACCACTAAAATGACGGAACTTTATGCATTCTACCACTAAAATGGCGGAACTTTATGCATTCTACCACTAAAACAGCGGCCATTTTGGCTATGTTCAAAAAGCATATCATCTAGTGAAACGAATCATAAAGTCTAGACTTCACCTTATATTATTAAATTTGCAGTGGAATTTTCTGGTATGTAATGAATTTTAACTTCTCATTCTTATGGGCTTGCAAAAATGTGTTTAATGAAGTTGAGTGTATGTTTGATCTTTAACTGCCATATTATTTAGTTGTTAAACCAAGGTTAAAATTTACACCCGGATGTATATTTCACTCAATTAACCCAATTTTGTTGTTGTTTTGTGTGCTCTTATTTTAGGTTAATGCATTTGGGTTAAAAGTTCATTTAAACCCATGACTGAATAATATGACGGTAAAATAAATCAATCACAATATTCATACGCTTTTTCCTACACACTTATGCTCATTTTTAAAGGCGTAAAATTGGTCGTAAACGTTGTAAAGCCATAAATCTGTCAATATTTAATAAGGCAGATTAACGCAGTTTACTACTTTTACGACGGCCTTTTTTTGCCCTTAAAATACTTTTACTGCCTGATTATTCAGTCTTTTAATCCAGGTTCAATTTTAAATCCAGGACCCATGTCTGTAACTTGGCGATAATATTTGGGGCGAGGAACGGCAAAAAAATGGAACAAAATCCATAGGATTCCTATGAGTTTTGTTCCGTTTTTGTTCCATTTTTCGTCGTTTCTCGCCGCGAAAAGTTATCGCTGAATATTAAGACAGTAAAAGTATTTTAATGGCAAAAAAACGAGACAAGTCGGAGCCAAACATTGTTTTTTTGAGTCTTTAATGCATATCTTCTTACGTTGAGAAAGAAAATATTTTTTTTGATTGAAAGTGGAAGAGCACTAGTCCGATTGTATGTAGGTACCTAATTGAAATTAGCAAAACTTTTGCAAATCAATAATTCGTCGCTACAATGCAGAACTATTATGGATTTAAAAATTTAATTTAAAAAAAACATCTTCCCAGTTCCCACTAGGTGTTAAAATCCGTTTAGGATGTAGCCGATCAACAGACAGACAGATAGACGAACGGAATTTCGTCTTCCATTACATTTTAATGTCAAGTTTTATCAAAATTTCGAGTTAGATTTTTCTACGAATCCATAGCTTTGCCATACAGTACCTATGTACACTGTACATATATTCGCAAGTGAAAACACACATGCAAAAACCAAAAACAATTAGGTATATATTAAAACCCATCAAAACTATTGGTCAACATTAAGTGATATGTTTATTGACCTCTTATTTTGTTTTGATTCAATACTAAAAAAAAGTCGAGAATATATTTTTAATATTCTTTTGAAATCAAATTTTTCTTTGAATATTTTTTGAAAAATAAACAAACAAAAAAATGAATATTTATTTAAAAAAATCTTGGAAAAAAGTGCGTTTGATTAGCTAAACGGGCTCATAACTTCAGTTCTAATGGTTGGATCTTCATAGTAAACGTTAAGTTTAAATTCCGTCAACAATTAAGAATTAAATCAACGAAATAGTGATTTCAATGCAGAAAATAACAGAAACCAATATCTTTTTTATCAAACTTTGCGTTACCCAAAGCCAACAACGCACGTGGACGTGATGGGATTTGGCTTCTTTTTTTTTTTTTTATCTTTTACAGTTGCTACTATATTTTATTTTGTCTAAGACTTCATGTCGCAAAAGAAGCTGCACTTTCTACAGAAATTTTGTTGGTAAAATTTGATTGTACGAATTTTGATTGTACGAATGTGGTTCTCTGAATTCCGACAATTTTTATAGAAAAAAAAATTGTGTGCATGAATTCTTAAAATTGTTCAAAAACATATATTGCTGAAGTATTATTATATTAATAGTATTAAAAACTGTATTTTTTAAAAGACATTTGAACAAACTATATAAACGGGGTGGTACAACTTACTAAAGATATATTTGAAGATATTAAATCAAGATCCACTGCTTTTTTGGGCTAATTGACTAAAATTTTAGTTTTTTTCTTGCTCTTCGACTTTATTTCGTCAATTGCCCAGGAAATTTTTTTTCTTAAAAGAACTAGATCAAAAAATCCGGTAAATAAAAGTCGGTAACCATCGACCAAAAAATTGCTTCTTAGAAAGGTATGACAGCATCTAACTGATGAGCCCAACTGTCGTGCCTGGGCGAAACCCATTGGACTAAAGGTCACAAAAAAACTTTGTTTTGAATTTCATTCAATACAGTCCACTAAAACAAAAACAAAAATAATAATTTTCTTATTATTTGTGTTTCTCTTCTTCTTATGATTTCAAATAACTTTAAATGAAAACAAACAAATTTTCTAACAGCTGATTACCAATATGACAGATGCCAGTAAAAGTGCAATCGAAAGTATAGTAGGGTAACGGAGTCAGCGCTAACAGAAAAGTAACTTTGTGTATTCCGCTTTAAGGAATTTTGTGATAAATTGAACTACAATTAATCTTCATTTTGTTTTTAAAGCAATATTTTACTATTGTTAGTTTTATTTTAAGAAAGGTCAATATCCTATTTATTTTGTTTTAAGAAAATGAAAGTTCAATTTTTGTTTTAAGAAAGAATTTTGTTATTTTATTTTTAAAAACGAATTATATTATGAGTTTAAGCTGATAAAAGTGTCATTATTGCGTTTCTTTTGTCTTTTACTTCTGTGGAGGTCCTGTCATTGCGTCTTGTTCTTGTTTGTTCATGGGCTGTTCCTCCTGTTCTTGAATATGGTGTAGATGGACGATTATCATCGTGTGTATTTTCAATTTCGTTACTTTCAAGAAGTCCTTCGCATATAGTTATGCAAAGCTACACACGTAACAATAAAATGCTTCGAGTTTTGTATATTATATACTGGAAGATACTTAAGAATTCGGAACCTTCCTTTTAAAATTCCGAAAGCTTGTTCAATACAAACTCTTGTTGAACTCAAACACACACTGAAACGTGTTTGATGATTGTTAAGATGACCATTATCCCGAAATGGGACTATCAAATAAGTTGACAAAGGGTATGCTGAGTCTCCTAAAATACGTGCTCCAGCGGGAAGCTGAATCGATCCGTTCAGTAGTCCTTCCCCTAAAGGGCTGTTTCGCCACACTGCAGCGTCATGTGTTGGTCCTGGCCAACCAAAACATATATCCGTAAAAATGCAGTTAGCATCAAATACTGCCTAATTATATTAAGAAAAGTAAATATGTATAATATGTGATTTGTTAAACTTCACTATTCTTCTTATTTGGAGTATCATTGAATAAGTTCCGTGTCTGTTGTAAAAAGTTTATCTATTCGAAGAAGGCGATGGAATATTGATGTGAGTTCCATCTACACAGCAAATGACATGGGGGAATGGATACCTCCGTAGGTTTTGGAACTCGTCCATTATTCGGTTATATTCTTCTTGCGTTGATGGCCACTTTATAAAGAGCTTTTTATGAACTGAATCGTTTTTAACACAGTCCTATAAATAGCTCCCCCTCCTACACAGAATCTGTCTGAGAGGTCCATATAAGAGAAACCGTTTGCTAGTTTCCAAAGTAATAAAAGCAGAAAAATTGAATATTATAGAATCACCTTTTTTTTAACCCTGAACGTGTTTCTGCTCATCCTAAAATGACTTTTGAAAACATCGTCTGGACATTTTTTGATCAAATTAGAAAATCCCCTATTTTTCGGAATTTTACGTTTTTTGAAAAAACATTTATAAATAAAGAAACATTATTATTATTACATTTGTGTTCTTTTTTTTTATAAAAAATTGGAGTTGTGGTGCAACAATTGAGCAAGATCGTTAATACATTTTTTTTCTGGGAGTCCATTATCGATTCCAGCAACAATCAAAAACTTAATCAAATATTCATTCCGAAATGATATATGCATGCAAAGCAAAAATATGCTTTTGACATTTCAACTTGCTTTTTTCATTTGCTTTGCATGTGAATTGTGATTTGCTTTGCAAATCTTGCGTTTAGGTATTTGACCATTCTTTATACATACTTGCAAACGATTCATATTTATTCTATTGTAGTATTAAAGCGTGCCTGTGTTTATATTTTTTATCATATGTACGTTGTACCTACATATTACTCAAACCAATACAAACAAAATTCTTCCAAAGTAGTTCTTTAAAGGTATATACCAAATACCTGAAGAGTCACTCGCCGCTAATAACAAGCTTCTCATGAGCAAAAAGGAGCTCTCAAACTCAATGAATTAGCTGCATGTGAGCGCATGTTAGCTCTAAAGTTGTATCTAGAGCTCCTTCTAAAACAAACGAGCTTTAAGATAAGATCTGGGTGTGCTGTTAAAGCTTGTAAATAACTAAAAATGTTAGTTGGGATGTGAATAAGTCCAAATAAAAGTACGTTTGTAACGCTGTGTTTTTAAATTAATGGTACACTTTAAATAAAAATTATTTCAAATTAATTTTAACACTTACTTGGACATATACAGAAGTGTTTTGTCGTGATAAAGCCATAAATAATGGTTGGGAATACTCATTTCATGAAATGTAACTTTCTTCGCATTTTTAAAAAAGCAGTCTGGCCTCCATATACTATGCAACCAGTCTACATCCAGTATTCTATATTCGTCACTCATGTTTTCTGGAAGACGAAGACGTGGATCCCGCCAACTTTGAGCTAGGAATATATCAGTGACATATGTCTAGAATAAATAAAATTAGTCAAATTCAAATTCAATAACCAGGCACCTTCAGAAAAATGAGATCTTAGAGATTTTGCTCCTCCTAAAAGTCGGCAAGCGAATCCAATATATTTGTTCCTTAATATTTTTTCAGCAAAACTAAATTTTGCTGAGGAATCCTGTTCATGTAACTGGGATTGCTAACGTCTCTGAAATCTCATTTCCCGAACTTGTCTTTTATACTTGCCATTGATTCTTCGTTTATTGAATCTAATGATAGAACAGTAACGTGGAAATAGACAACTGTTGGTTGTCCTAAAAGTTTGGGAGCTCGATTTTTGTCGTAGTTTTTGGAAGGGATGGGCAAGATGTCTGGAAGAGAAAGGCTTGATTCATAGTGGGTAACAAGTTCTGCGCTCTCAGTATTATCAATTGTCATATTGCTGAAAGATATACATATAAATATATATAATGCATGTATTAATTTACTTTAGTCAAACATAATATGAGGGGTATTTACAGACAGCTTTAAACATGTGGTTAAAGATTTGTTTAACTCATTTATAGAGTTTTTGTTCTGAATCAAATAAGCTGATTCCTCATTAGATTTTTCGGTCTAAATAAATGTCTATAATATCTCTATCAAGGCACTGGGTCTAATTAAAAAATCAATCAATAATGTCGACTGTATGATGTTAGCAGGTTTGCAAAAGCTTAAATCACTTCTTAGCTTAAGTTTGGGTTTAATTCACAAGATAATGAGTATGGAAATTCAAATCCAATAGAAAGTTGGATTTTTTGTTTGTAATACATAATATAATATTTTCGTATGCAAATCCAATCTGATTAGGATCTGGGGGAAAATAGAACACACCTATTGTTTTTATATTGTGCAATAATTAATATTAAAAGGGTTTTGATTTTCTTCAATATATTGCACAACCTTGCAATATTATCCATAGACGAACAATAATATTGTGCAATATCAAATATTGCACAATAATATTGAGCGTCTAGACTCTAGTAACCGCTTTAACCTAAGTATGAAGAGAGCCAGCGATTAGACATGTTTTCCTTAGCGGCAATTTTTTTTAGTTTAGTTCAATTATTATTGACCCAATTTGACTTCTTTCAATAATTTAAAAGAGTTGATTTATTTCAGTTTTGAGTTTAATAGCTATTAAAAATAATAAAAGAATTATTGTTTAGTATTCAATTGCATTCGGGTAGGGTTCACTGGCAAATCCATCCTCTTCGGAGGTTAGCTCTACGGATTCTGTGGAGAGCCATTTATTGCATTTGATAAATACCTTTATTATAAAAGGAAGGGTATCTCTATCACCACCATTCGAATCGAATGTATGCGATGAAAGAATTCACCAATTACGCCAGCGTGATTAAAAAAGGAAAGTCTTGAGAAAGACAACAATGAACTTCGTCAAAGTCTTGACGAAATACTAAAACTCAATCAGAAGTTAAAGATAGAAGTCGATCTTCTTCGCAAAGCAAGCGAGATATTAAAGAACATATTATATCCTCAATAAGTCTTAAAGGCTATCTCACCGGAAATAGATATTTGCAATTATGAAACAGATGAAAAGTTAGCACGCGAAAAAGAAAAGCCCCCAAACAAAAGGCCAAGTAAAAAACGGAAAGCTGGCTCCTCACCTGAGGCGTCGTTGTCTTCTGAAATAGCCCATCAAGTAAAAAACTATAAAACCAATAAATATCATTGGTATTGCGGAATACAATAAATTGCAAACTATTTTATGAGAACAAGACAGAAATACCTTTACGTATTGTAGGGAGAGGTTTACACGCATCCTGTTTAAAAGCTGATATCAATAGTTAACGATCTAAAGGAGCGAAACTACAAAATCTTAGATGATGTGAACATCGTGAAAAAAGGAAAACAACAAAAAGATACCGAAACGACATTGGTACAGCGCGGTCTTCCACTATTTATACTTACTTTCGATAAGGCTAAAAAACTGGAGGAAAATTAATACAATCCTAACTGGCTGAACACAATGCCCTACTGCAACTAGAATTGGAGTCGCAGCTGCAACTACTTTCAAAAAATGTCGGAACTCGTACGTCGTTGTTCTTTTCTACCCACAATGAGCTGTACAGCTCGTTGTATATTTTAAAGAAAAAAAATAGCCACAAGTTTATTATTCAATATTTTTATTTCCAATATTTTTCTTTTAATTAATGATTTTTTTCGCGACACAAATAAGCACTAAAAACTTCAATATTTTTTTCAGGCTTATTTTTCCTATTACGTCAAAAGTTCTGCACGTTAAAAGTTCGCGAACCAATGCGGTTCCGACTGCAGTTGCGTTCCATTCTGCTCGTAGCATTGATTTTGTGTATATTTAATATTTTTACAGATGTTACAGCACCGACTCCGGCTGCGGCTCCGTAGCAAATAGCAATGTGTTCAGCCAGTAAATATCCTTGTTAAGGGTAGGTTTGCCTTCCATTTTGATGGTACATAATAGCCGCGTTTTATTATCTACGGGTCTGGGTCGGGGTTATCTTTTAACACATAATACAAAAACAAATTTGGATCTAGTTTTCTATTGGGGTTTGCTTTATGGAACCAGAAATAGGTTCTTACTCCTGGCGGGTAGACGGCTCTTTAGTCGGTAGAGGGTACAAACTGCAGTGAGAGGAAAAAAGACAGTATCTACATGAAAAATAAACAAACATAAGACAAAAAGAGATGAGCATAAAACACTGTTTTCATTTGGATCCGTATCGTTTAATTATATCGGGGTGAACCATATGGGTTATTGGCGATAGTAAAACGCGGCTAATAATGGTTACATAATTTTGTTATTTGTGAAGTTAATTTGTTCAAATTTGGTTTTTTATGTAGGTTATAAATAAACGAATATACGTGTATCAAAATTTATATAAATAGTATATTCAATACTTTTGTGAGGAAAAGGAGTGATTTATTTTTTTAAAAACTCGAACCCAATTTTCAAAAAAGTGGGGCAGCTATAGTGATTAACTTTTTATTTATTTTATTTAGTTTTATGATAACATAAAACATGTTATAATGAATAGGCTGAAAAAAAAATTAATACTTGAATAAAAAATCTTGTGAAATGGTTGAAATTATTTCACTTTGAACGAACGTTTTTAAGTATAACTTTCATATTTTTACTTTTTTTCAATGAAATAAAAGAATTAATTTAATCATTAAAAATAGCAATTTAATATTTCCAGGGGCCTATTTCACGGAACATACATCACATACATTGTATGAATGTATGTACCTTAAAGTAGTCGCCAAATTTGGCTCATTGTAAATTTTGAATTTTTAGAAAAACTATGCGTCAACTTAGAAAACACATGATTTAAAAAAAATTTAAAATTTATGCCCACTCATATGGGGCCTATTTTACGCCACATACATTTCTGTGATGTATGTTCTGTGAAATAGGCCCCAGATGTGCAATGTTATTGTGAAGGAAGGAGAACCTTCACAAGTTTAAATAATTTTTTTTTATATATTTCCTACTAGACTCAATTAAAAAAACGTCATAACATTCATTAGTTTTTTTTTATATAAATCTTCTAAAACATGGCTTTTTTGGGTGAAAGTTAAAATAATTTGATAGGAAGAGAATCGCATATTCTTTCACAAATACATTTACATGAGTTTTGAGTTTGAGCTAGACCCACCCTTAACATTGAACCACAGATAATAAACTATACAAATGTAGCATCCTATGACCCTGTTTAGATTGCGACATGCTCACTAAGTAGTGAATAGTCATGTCGTGTCTACACTCGAAATTTTTCAGTCATATTTATCGCTGAAAAATGATGGAATATCTGTGATTTGATACATTTGGTTCTGAGCGCCATGAACCCTGAATTAAATATTAAATAAATAAGTAGTTGAAAAATATAGTAGAAATTGCAATTTTAGTAATTAAATCTACTTCATCATCTTTGCTGTTATCAATCCACCAATTCAAAATGAATTTTTTGCGCCTACCCCTGACCAATTACACATTTCTAATTTTTTTTCTCATCTACCTCACCCTTTAACGAACTACAAAAAAATAAAAAAATGGTATTAAATCGAACATTTCGGTTATGAAACATGACTGCTCACTACAATCTTAATGTTTTCTTCCTGACTGTCGCCTCCCTTTCCACCTCACCGATTTCAGCTACAAACTGCCGTCACTACGTAGTGGGCACAATTTTGTTTTTGTTTTCTTATTTCTTCTACTCCTTCAAGAGCTATGAGAAAAAACGAACAAGAAAAAACTGTTTGCTTCTCTCTTTTTTAGGAATCGTGTGTTTATTATTTTTGTTTTCATGATCTTTACTCGATATCAAATTTGAGACAAATTTGTTATAAAAAAATTTGAGTCTGGTATGCGGTTTTTAAATCGAGGATGATGATGTACATATGTACAGTATTTTGCCTGTGCGCTTCGTGATATTTGTTTAGAAAAATACTAAAATTGATTTTTTGAGAATGTTTGGAAAAAAATAATTGAAATAAAAATTAATTTAAATACTATAAAAAAGAACGTTTCATTTAAGGAAATTGTATGTCAATTTGCACAGAGAATTGGTTTATTTGAATTACCTTTCTATTATTTGTAATAGATTCAATCAGGGTATAGTTAAGTAGAAGAGCGTCGCGTCGGTTAGCTGTTGATTTTGTATACATGCAATTAGGTATATTCATCTAGATTTGATGGAAGATCGAATAGCTTTTGCCTAGATTCAATTCATTTTTGGTCATATATTGGGGTGATATTTGATTGAGGTGGATTTGCAAATTGTATGGGTATTTAAGGCATGTTAAAAGAATTTTTTTTAATTTCTTTTTTAATTTGGTGTGTTTATGAAAATTGTTTTTTTGTTGAGGTTCATTTTTGTTGATTTTTAAATTTTGGGGATTTAATAGGGTGGGTTGTAATAAAGGAAGTTTCAAAGATTAGGACGAATTATAAGCTGCACAATTTTCCTCAAAACTTTATATAATATTTACCTATACAAAATATTTCGATTTTTAAAATGATAGCAAACCCGAAACAGAAAGCTGAAATCTTCGCGGAACATCTCTCGAATGTTTTTAAGCCCCTTCCAGAAAGTGCAGTTACAAATAATTTACATTTTGTAGATAGAAACGACGAATTTGAAATTCCCTTTTTCACGCTCAAGGAAGTAAAAAGCATGTGCCAACACAAGCTATCAAATAAAAAAGCACCCGATTATGATCTAGTTACTGCTCAGGTTTTTAAAGAAATGCCAACAGTAGCCTTCAAAAAACTCCAATATATAATAAACGCATGTCTTAAGCTTCGATATGTACCACATCGTTGGAAAATTGCAGAACTCATTGTTATTCCTAAGCAAGGAAAGCCACCAACAGAAGTGACTTCCTACAGGCCAATATCTCTTATACCAATTATGGCAAAAGTTTTTAAAAAACTGCTCATGAAAAGGCTTAGCAAAGTAATATAGAATAAAGAAAACTAATCCCAAACCATCAGTTTGGATTCAAAAATAAACATTCCACGATAGACCAAGTGCATCAAATTAGGGATGTTGTTGAATAGTTATTTAAGAAAAACAAGTATGTATGTTCCGCTCTATTTCTAGATGTTGCTCAAGCTTTTGATAAGGTTTGGGATTTGAGATTTGAGTACAAACTACATAGACACCTACCAAGGCAGCTATACGAAATACTGAAATACTATGTTACATACCGATTTGAGTACGGTACGAGCAAGAGTATTCGGAAATTACTAAAATTGAAGCCGGTGTACCACAAGGAAGTGTGTATACTGTATATACTAGGGATATTTCAGTGGACAATAATGCTGCCATTTTAGTGCTTGATAAATGCGTTTTGAAGGCTACAGAAAAATTGAAAAATGCAACCGATAAAGTAAGAGATTGGATGCAAAAATGGCGTATCAAAATAAATGTAAGAATTCGGACCTATCTATCCAGAACAAAATGATGCTATACAATCAAATACTGAAATCCGTTTGGACTTATGGCATCCAACTGTGGGGTTGTACAAGGAAAATAAATGCTGAAACCAAAAAATTCCAAAACAAAGTCCTTCGTGGAATAATGAATGCCCCTTGGTATATTAGAAATAGCGATTTACACCGTGAACTACAAATAAAAATGGTTAGAAAACACGCTGTATCACATAATCAGCGACTACATAGTAATTTTAACTCCGAGATGGATACTGTATTAAATGTAAGAGATAATGTTTGAAGACTAAGAAGCACCAAGCCTCATGAGCTGATGATCTAAAAGCGATGGGAAAGTATTAAAACTTTACACTTCTCTCAAGCGATTTTGAATTTAAGAAATTATTGTCGATCTTTCATTGATTGGTCCTGATTTCCCGGTGGTCTCACACTACTTGGTACCGAATATTACAAAGTGTCTTTTGAAGATTTCCACCTGTATCTTACACATATTGTATTGTAAACATACTTTTATGTTACTCTGCAATGATTTTTTCATAAAATGTAGCCTGATATTCAACCATTTTAAGGCCTCGACCTTAACGATCAGACAATTAGAAAAAAAGTTATCAACCAACCAAACTAACCACGAAGGCGCCTTAACAATTATTATGAATAAAAAATACCTACCACTAACGTGCATACCTACATACAGCAATTTTTTTCCCGATGCTAATCCAATTTGCAAAGGTTATGCTTTTTTGTTGCACACACTCACCGTCTTTAGAATCGCTATCTCCCTCCCACCAGTATATTATTAGTAGCAAACTTTTTTTATTTTGTGTTTCCTCGTTACATTTGCCTCGATGAAAATTATTGTCCAAAAATTGTTTAAATTTTGTTAGTATGAAATTTTGAACGGCTTTGAAAAATTTTTTGTAGTTGGTACAAGCCTGTCATTCTGGCTTTAATTTGAATTTTAAAAATCCGACCATTGGATCCAAAGATATAAGCATTTAACTGAACGCAGATCGGGTCTTTTTTAATTTTAGCAAAAATTTGGCAATTCTCAACTGAAACACGTGCGTCGTCTGGCAATGAACAACAACCCCATTTTTTTTCAATTTTTCCGAAATTTTTTTTTGTTTTCCTATTTAACTATTGTCAAGGTCGTGTAGGGTTTACAGTGATGTATTATATATCAAATTAATTGTCTTTTTTCCTAGATGCCAATAAAAAAAAACGAATCCAATAGATGCAATAACTTAAGAGGTGATAAATAAAACAACAGAAATATGTCAATATCTCGGTTAAAAAAATTTTGAAAAATCTAAAAATTTCACAAAACAAGTAGATAGACAATATCTATCTATTTTTAAAGCATCCACCAAAAAGATAAAAATCAAAAAGTGGTAAAAATTCATCCAAAAAATGCCTGTTTAAAAAAAACAATGATATTTGTTATAATTTATATAAATAATATCAATAAGAGTATTATTTTCTAAATAGAAGGAACAAAACTGCATCTTGGAACTTATTTTGAATTAGAAAAACTCTTAACTTAAAGAACTAATAAAAAATTATATACAGTAAAACCCGCTTAAAAGAAACTGCAAAATGTCACAGTTTTTCTTTCACTTAAGCGGGTTTTCCACTTAAACGAACCCCGCTTAAGTGAAAAAAAAACTTTCACTTAAGCGGAGTCCGGATAATTTAAAAAAATTGCACCTAAGCGGATTTAAAAATTCCAAAAAGGGTTCTGACATATCAGAAATTCAAATGTCATTTTCGTGATGAAAATTTGGTGGAGGTGAAAAATAAAATAGAAGTAAAAGCGTTCAGCTAATTTTTTGTTCTGTTGTATTAAATTTTTTTTCACTTAAGAGAGTTTTTTTCAATGAAAAATGTTAAATTTAACTGAAAATATGTTTCAGGTATCCGGGTTTTTCACTTAAGCGAGTTTCGCTTAAGCGGAGTGTTATAAAGGTAATTGGTCGACAAATACTTGGGGATGAAAAAAGTGTTTCAGATAAGCGGGTTTTACCGTATATGTATTTGTATATTTCTTTTTCAAAGACATTTCACTCACTGAAATTCAACAAAAATTTTGCAATCAAACAAACACCATGTATTCAGTTCATTTCTAATACTAATTACCACAAAATTTTCGAAAATCCAAAAACCAAACAGAAACATCAACTATCAAAGAGAATTTGACATTTGACATTAGTCTTTACATTTATGTAATGAATAATAAATAATAAATAATAATAATAATAATAATAATAATAATAATAATAATAATAATAATAATAATAATAATAATAATAATAATAATAATAATAATAATAATGATAATAATAATAATAATAATAATAATGATAATAATAATGATAATAATAATAATAATAATAATAATAATAATAATAATAATAATAATAATAATAATAATAATAATAATAATAATAATAATAATAATAATAATAATAATAATAATAATAATAATAATAATAATAATAATAATAATAATAATAATAATAATAATAATAATAATAATAATACACGCCCCTGAACCTGAAAAACACGATTGAAGAAGATCCAGTGGAAATAGTTTTATTAGACGACGAAAGATACCTGAATAGGAGCCTCCATGGAAAATTCCCGAAAGCCCTACGTGAGGAACACATCGACAAAACCAGTTCCTTAGAATGGCTTAGAAATGGATACCTATTTCCAGAGACCGAAGGATTTATAATCGCCATTCAAGACAAAGTTATAAAAACTAGGAATTATGAAAAACACTGCCTAGGTGCGGATGTGATCGACAGGTGTAGGAAGTGTGGTAAACCAGGTGAAACTATCGAACATATAATAGCAGGGTGCTCTGTGCTGTCAAATTCGGCATACTTAGGCAGACACAATCAACTAGCTAAAATTATTCACCAGGAGTTAGCAAAAAAGTATGGGCTGATAGAGAACTTGGTACCTTTCTACAAATACCAACCATCGGAAGTGCTAGAGTCGAGAAACCATATTTTGTACTGGGATCGACCAATACTAACAGATCGGACAGTTGACTATAATCGCCCAGATTTTGTTCTTATAGATACAAGACTTAAAACAGGAATGATCATAGACATCGCAGTCCCATTAACTAATAACATCCCAAGAACTGAAGCAGAAAAAACAACAAAATATGAAAACCTAGCTATCGAAATAAAATCAGTATGGCAGCTGGAAAAAGTTAACATCCACCCTATTGTCATATCCGCAGAAGGACTTATGTCGAAAAATATGAAGAAAAACCTGGAACTGATAGGAGTTAATGCAAACATTGTAAAAACAGGACAGAAGGCAGTAGTGCTGCAGACGTGCCATATAGTTAGAAAATTCCTAAACTAATATTAAAAAAAAAAAAAAAAAAAAAAAAAAAAAAAAGATTTATAAATTGATATGGAATAAGGGTTTGGTGAGATAGAGTGAACTCTCTCCTCATCAACGTCCGAGCCGAATAAAAACGTTCGGTGAAATTTTTCCAGCTCATGCAGCTGAGAAAGTGCAAGAAGTCGATAATAATAATAATAATAATAAAATTTTGGATTGTTTGAGTTATTTCCTTTCTCAAAAGAGCTAAGAAAGTAAAGATTTCTCCTTATTTCAATAAGAATACGTTTTGTTATGTTGATCGTAAAAAAATCCGCCAACTTCGTCGTGAACAATTGAAATTAATGCGAAAGTGCGACAGAAGCTTTAATTGTAAAAACATAAAGGTTTTTAAATATTTGTTTATTGTGTCCAGTTTTTATGTGTTCGGTTAAATTTAATAAACTTTTAATAATTCAAAATAGCTTTTAACGGCCTTTAAGTCCTACAAAAATTGGCGTTTCGTCCCTGCGATCTCACGTGGACTCATCAGTTGACTAGTGAGGGCCTTTGTCAATACGTAATTTTTGCTAAGTTCAGTTCATCTTTCATAGATTTCGTGACGAATACGTAGCGTGAACTATATCCAACAAGACTAGAGTTCCTAATCATTAAATTGGAAGTTTTTGTTTTTAGCCTGGCTAGTTTAATAAGAAGGTTTTTTTTTATAATACAAATTCTATAAAGCTACTATACTACTGAAATACATCAGCCAAGTAGAAGATTTAGCACTATTTTAATGGACTTTGTTGAATTATTGATACAAAATAGCTTTTAACGGCCTTTAAGTCCTACAAAAATTGCAAGCATTCACTATGTTAACTTTTATTCCACTTTTTAATTTAGTATTTTCACTATTTTAAAATCTCGAAACACTTTCCTATAGTTCAGCAATATAACAGATGGGATAGTTTTTTTTTTTTAAATTGGTGCCTCACTCACATACACTGTATATGTGTCGTGTACACACCTCTTCCTTATCTTCTTATTCTAAAATAACTACCGACTAAATTTTGTTAATTGTTTTATACAGAAATTTTCTTCCTAGTACGCAGCTGAAGCGAAACGAAAATTTTCTCTGGTCTCCAAATCGATAGCGAAAATGTAAATGAAACGACTACGAAAAAAATAAATGTCACCAATTTAAAAAAAAATCACGGAAGCCTTTGCTGTAATCAAAGAAAAAAACAAATAAAAACTCGAACGTCACTTTTCCACTGACAATTAATGGTCCGTGCAAATAATTCAATGCGAAAAAGGAGTGGAGACTTCTCCAAACATTCTGCTACAATTATCAATTTCGCTCGTTGAGCAGCGTACTGCAGAGCAAAAAGTAAACCGAAATTTTTCGTTTATTATTTCGTTGTTTCAATTTTTGTATGGAAATTTTCAGCTGCGTGCTTAAGCCTAGTACACTGCTGATGCGAAACGAAATTTGTCTGTGATCTCCAAACAGACAACGAAACGCTTGCGAAAACATAACGCAAAATATCCTTGGAGAGTTTCACTAATTTCAAAAACAAAATCAAACATAAACGCGAAAAATCAGAGACACTCATGATGTAAGAAAATGATAAAAAAAAACACAAATAAAACACAAATGTCATTTTTCCGCACACAATAAATAGTCTGTATAATTAATTCAGTGCGAAAAAGGAGCGGAGACTTCTCCAAATAATCTGCTAAAATTATAAATTTCGCTCTTCGAACAGCGTACTGCAAAACGAAAAGCAAAACGAAATTTTCCTTTTCTGATTTCGTTGTGTCATTTTTGTATGGGATTTTTCGTTTCGCATCAGCAGCGTACTAGGCTTTAAGAAAAAATTCTTTGGATTTTTCGACTTTCTTATACCCGTCATCTACTGTACCTACTTTTAACAATTTGTGTCATCTGCCTCGTGGCAATTCATAGTCCTGTAAACAGTGTTTCGTCGTTGTTCCGAATGTTTCGCTTTGGTTTGGGAGAACTTAAAAGGTAAAAAAATTACCTAAAGGTATAGTTGAACCCCCCCCTGACCAAATCCTGGATCCGCCATTGGCTAAACCCTTGTGCAAAATTCAATTTTTTGAAAATTACACACTTTTCTATTTCTTTACATATAAAGCCCATATATTTTAGTTCAAAATTTAATTTCAACAGTTGGACAGTCCTGACCTGGAAAATTTATTTTTTTTCATAAATCAGTCGTTTATTACAGACGACTTCATTACTCACCGAAAAGCACAGCAGTAGTTGAAGAACAAAGCAAATTGGCAAATGGCTGGGACACCAGTATAAAGTACATATTCTTTCATTTTACACTTTTTGAACTATGTTCATATTTGCCATTATTTCTTAAGTGGTAAATACGGAATTTATTTTCTAGATTTTACTAGTTTAATTTTGTATAGTGTTTTGTCAATATTGTGCGTTGATATACATACATACATATTATGTAGATGCATACAAAGTTTATTTTATTTGATAGAGTATGCTTATTTTATTAAAATGTTGAAGTAAATTTCACATTATTTTAAATTTTGCTTCGAAACGTTTAAGATAGTATGTAAATATCTTTCACAAATTGTATTTATTTTAAAAGGAATTCTCTCGATTTGTATTTTGTTAATATAATAGACGTGCATATTTACGAGTACGTGTTCATGCTAATGCTCCGCATACAATTATAAAGGGAAAATCTTTATTACTATTACTACCCCATTAAGTTCCATTTTGAATGAAGAGTGTAGAACTAATCTTTTGTTAAATGTTTCCCATAGAACTGAATGAAATTACCTTAAAGCTAAAACACTTAACATTAGTTTATAAAAATGAATGTTTTGAGGTATAAACAAAATGAATTAATTACATTTTTAAATTGAATGAAAAGATATAGTGTGAAACAATTGTTTGGTACACTGACCATTATTGTATACATAGATACCTAAGTTATCGTTCATTTTCACCCTTCAAGCTGAAGTGGGAGAATAGTTATTCTAGTTCAATCAGCAAGTAAAAGTTGTCCAGTGCATTGAACCACCGCCATCGCATTGTTATGGGAAGGCATACCTCGTTGAATACAATAACTGTATAGATATACAAATATAATAGTATATAGTAATATTGCTTGAGGAAATCGAAACGGGATCGGGCATACAACAAATTATATTATTTTTCCTTTGCTACAGAACTCAAAGATTTCCTTCTGTTAAAGTTACAGCCTAATGTCTTAAAGACGCTGATTACACGAGTCTTTTTTTCGTTCATTTCGTCTTTTTGACAGGCCACGTATCGTCGTGATTACATGGTTCTTTTTTTCATTTGTGAAGACTCTTTCGTTATTTTAAGGAACAAATATTTTGCGGTGGATTTATTGGAAAATAAACAGTTGTTATAAATACAAATGTTTTTTAATGACTTTTTGTTCATATTTGTAGCCTTTATAAGTACAAAAACTGTTTTACAACACGAAATTAAAAGTTTTTAAATTCTTCGCAAAATACTTTGGTTTTAGAGATGAGCAATTAAAATATTCGGTTAAAAATCGATGACAAAATTTATCGAACCTGGAAAATCGATGTTTTTTTTCTTTCTTTTTTAATTTTGGTAGTGAAACGACATACACCTTTGAATGTTTTTGTAAGACTCCCGGTCTTGGTGTCAAACAACCGATCGAGAACCCAAGCTCATCCATCGGAAATCGACACGCGTTGACCATTCAGCACAACTCAATTGCTCTGATTTTGATTGACCCAAATCAATATCCGAAAGGTTATACCTTACGGATACAATATATGCAATATATGTAAGTGCAACCCGAACAATTGAAAGTGCATTAAGTTCAACACACTACGACTTCCTCAGATAGGCATGGGAGTACAAAATCCCTCCCTACCCGGGAGAACTCGTGAACGATCAGCTGGGTGACACTCAACAAGATCGAACCATATTTTATTATAATAATTTTGTCTAAAAATATTTATCAATTTTAATATACATACATAACTAAATGTTTTTTTTAATATATTATATATCTACTTAGTTTCTGATGTACACATAAGTATTTTGTTAAATTAATCTAGTTATTTTTTCGTTAACATATATCATTTTTTTCTTTTTTAATTTTTTATTATTAATAACGAATTTTATTTTCATCATTTAATTTAGTTCCAATTACAATTTTTTACAAATTATGTACAGTAATGGATAGAGCCGTCACCAAATTGAAAATTTTAAATGATTAATAATATAATACAACTATGTTGTTGTTATTTTTTTATATACATATAATAATTATTGACTAAATAAAGGTTTTTTTTTTTATTTGATATACAAAAATTCATTTACTGTAATATTTATTATGTACAAAAATAATGTAGAATAATGTTTTTCTATTTATTTTATTAATTGATTAATAAAATAAATAGAAAAAAATTATCCCAGAATATGTTTAGACAGCGCTAGGGGCTAGGGGGGGCTAAGCCCCCCCCTCTCTAGCGTTTGCATTGCCCCCACAGGCGTTTGTGTTGCCCCCCCTAGGCGTTTGCATTTTGCCCACTAGTTTTTCGCGTATATGAAACCTATACTTGCGGTGACCATATAAAAAATAATGAACAAGTGAAGAAAGAAACAAAATTCAATTAAATTTTAAATTATTCCATTTAATTAAAAAGAATATCTACAGAAAAATTACTTAACTTAAAAAGAGTAGGTACAAAATTTCAGTCTTTGTTTGCATCAAACTTAAACTTAAAAAACAAAATATTTCTTAGATAAAAAAGTCTTTAAAAAAAAATATAACAACTTAAAATAGATCATTTTCTCGGATTTTGATATTTTTCTGAAGGGTAAATTTCCTTCACTAAGTTCAGGATTTTTCTTAATTATTCTTTGAACTAAAGAACTGAATTCGTAATTGAAGCGTTGAGTATGAGAAGTGACATTTTTGAAGTTTTGAGTTATAAGCGTTTAAAATTTTACGTTTATAACTTTTTTCCTGAAATCGAGAGAAACTTATAAAAAAGCCATAAAAAAGGAAAAAAAATGTAGAATTTTTAGTATATCAACCAATTTTATTTAAATTCATTAGAAGTTGGTGTTTTAGAAAAAATTCAGCACTTGACCCCTTTAAGCGAAAATGAGTTTAATTTATTTTTTATGAAAAAGGGGTCAAGTGAAAGTTGGGTCTCTTAAAATTTAGTTTTAGGTGTTCTTGGGGTACAAATTTCATCGGGTCATCGAGATTTTAAATTTTTTCAATTGAAAGTTTTTTGTTGTCTTCTCTCTTGGGAAGAAATCTTGGTCTATAGCACTTACCACCTTTATGCAAAAAACAATATATTGCTTGGTATTTTATTGCATAAAGGGGTTAAGTGCGCACTTAAAGTAATCTTAACCCCTTCTTGCCAAAAAAAACTTCAAAACTAACGCGTAGTTAACCCCTTTATCTGAAGATAACTTTGTAAGTAATAACAATAGAAACACAAGAATAAGACCAAAATTTAAGTTGTCGCTTAACACCATTATTGATTAAAAAAAACAAAAAATCGAAAAATGTCACTCCCTTCTCACTCTAGACTCAAAAAATATTTTACAGTTTTGACCTTCATTTGGGTTTTTTAATTTGTCCAAATGTTATTTAGAATAGAAAAAATAAGCATTTGACAAAATAAAATTGTACTAGATGTCTTGTTCGTTCTTTTAATCGGTTAGGGCACTTTAGCATTAGGTATTATTTTTTATCTTGAATTTTGCTTTAATATTTATGTTATTACTTTTAAGAATTTGTACGAAATACAGAATAAATAATGATTATATTGAACAACCTGTGAAATACAGAACATTAATGTGTTTTTGTATAACAAATAATTCATAATGATGATCGTCTTCAAATACAGAACTGTTCATTCTTATAATGAACGGATGGTCATCGTACCCTTTACTATAAAAAAAGGACACAAATTAAAAGACAATAAAAACTAAGATAATGTGAACTGCGCTCACAATTTTTATGTTTTTTTTTTTAACAATAACATTTATTTAAAATTTTTTTTTAATAATTGCACTTTGCGAATTTTTGGTGCCCTGAATCTTAAAAAAACCATGTCCAGGATTAACAAATCTTGTTCTCGAATGCCAGAAAATATAAATTTTTTAGTCTCTCAGTCGACATGTTAATACGTTGAGGCCGCATGGTTGTATTCGAGTGCAGGCGTTGACGTATTATACTTGTCCCTTAGATACATTTCCTGCGCAGAAAAATGTTGCAAGATATTTCAGCGCTTTTGGGACTGAGCGCTCACATTCGTTACTAAATAGACGCCAAACATTAAAAAAAAATCGTTAAAATTCAAATATTTAAGAAGAACCTACAGTAGGTGACATACGAAAAAGTTTTTTTTTTATTTAAATTGAATAAAAGACATTTTTACTTTAGGTTTTTTCGGCCAACGAATTGAACAATTTTTGTAAATTTGGATCGAACTTACTTTTTCTGATATTTCCATTGGTTTTTTTTTGTCAATATAGTGCATTATTACCTTAAAATATATATGAATAATGGAGTATCTTAGGCTGCTGGCAATGGCGAGTTTCATGGCATGACCACCAAGACCCAAGAGCGCTGCTGTAAAATGGAACACGAGTGAAGTTGGTTACTAGAAGTCCATATATATTACGTCAATGAGTGTAGGTATCTGTGTTCAGTCTGTTCAGGTTATCTGAAGGTACTACCGAATGTGCTGGCGAATGGCAATTTTTTAGAAATGGACGTTAAATTTAGTAAAATTTCTCTGCCCCCCAAACAAAACAGAGTAGATACGGCACTGTGTTTAGATAATTAGAATAATATTATGTTTAGATAATTAATTTGTTCAAAATCATTTTTATTTTTATGTGCTAAACTCGGGCAAACGTTACTCCTCTTGTTGATTTCCTCGTTGAAGCTTCTCGTACTGGAAAGTCATCCTTCTCGACGGCATCTATCTTGACGGCATCAGTTTTTTGTGGGACAACGTTCGTTATATTCGTTGTGATATGGTTTGGGTTGGTGGTGGCGCTTGTATTCGAATATCTGGAACAGTACCATTTTAACAAAACTAGTGCTATTACAAGCAATTACAATTAATGACTGATACGAATGAGTACCGATGGATATCAACTTCCAATTGCTGACTGAGCACACTCTTTCTGTTTTCAACCTGGTTCGTTTCTTATTTCAGATCGTCCAACGACTTCTTCCCCTTTGCCAAACTCGTAATCATATCGCTGTGACTGCCTAATGATAAGAGCGGCCGCTTTGAAAAGGTCCTCATTGAGAGATTGCCATATTTTCTTCGTAGCACTTCAACTAAATCGGAATGGTTTACTCTCGGTTGATGGATCTTAAAGTTGAAACTCCAAACCTGCTCGTACTGTATTCGCAATTCTTTCGTACTTATTTCGCAAGGATTTAAAATGTGGAGAATCCCAAATCCGTTAAGTTCCGGAGCATATAATTCTCCATCAAAATTGAAGTTAAGGGCAAGTGGTTGTTTCATATTGAAAAGCCACTGATTTTTAGTTGACATCTTCGTGATTACCCCCTTAGTACATGGTGAGGCGACGTAGTTACAGTTCACCTGTGACGTAGCAGAGTGTTGTAAAAGCTCTACTAGGCACTCGGAGATTCCACTGGTATGTATGGGCTTTTGGTGTCTACATACCTTTATCGTAATTGAAAAGTTGAACATGACATCGGAACAGTGCATGAACTCTGTATGGAACATGCTCACGAATAGAGAATGATTATCTGCTTCTGTGATAAATTCACTCTTTATGTCTAAAACCAGGGGCCCAACTATGTAACTCGATTCTACAATAAAAATGTTCGAATTCGAAAAATCTCAGCTCGCTTATTCTTTAGCAAACGCATATAAACGGAAATAGAACAGCGCTAGTTTAAGATTCTGTGGCAAAAAGTCGAAAGCACCAAAATTTGATCCCACTTTCATACATACATATTACCACTTAAAATAAGCACTGAAAACAACTTTCGAATGGATTCGAAAGTAGAAGCAAGTTACATAGTAGGGCCCCAGGTCCCAATGCTGATCGACTTTCGTACGTACTGGATATATTTTATAACAGGGATGTGACCCGGTATTATATTATATTATTTGGTACAATATTATGAATTTCGAGTCGACCCGAAATAGGTGCGAAATCGGTGCGAAACTATTTCCGTCACTAAACTCGGTCCAAAATTAAACTCTAATTTTGGGTCGACCCGAAACTAAATTCGTATTAATTTAGTTTCGGGTCGACCCGAAATTAAATTATTTATTAGAATTTAGTTTCGGGTCGACCCGAAATTAAATTAACTATGTGAATTTAGTTTCGGGTCGACCCGAAATTAAATTCGTATTTATTTAGTTTCGGGTCGACCCGAAATTAGACTTTTAATTTCGGACCGAGTTAAGTGACGGAAATAGTTTTGCACCGATTTTGCACCTATTTCGAGTCGACCCGAAATTATTAATATTGTCACATGTCTAAATTTATGAGGATGCAATTCTACACAGTAGGGTGTAGATAAAGAATGTTATGCTCCACATTTTTAAACAGAATTAGATAGGATTCAGTTTGGTCAATATTTTATCTAAGTTTTTCGAGAAAAAAATATTTGTGGGGCCCAAAAAAATTATTTTTGCAGTTTATGGACAAAATGTTAGTCTGCGACTAACTACTCTCGATATTATTCTCTATTACAATGTCTAAAACTTGTGCTACTTGCAATCTTTCAATAAATAAACGATCTAAGAACATTGAAGTTATCGAGTGCGGTTTATTCTGTGGCCGTCTATTTCATAAAAGCTGCGTCGCTATTTCCGACAGTGATTTTAAATCATTATTTAATCGAAACTTTTATTGGAAATGCAATTCGTGCGCAAATTTAAACTTCTCATCATTTCTCAATAATTTCCGTGAACTCTCTAGCACTGTTCTTGATATAAAAAATGAACTTTCCTCTCTTAAACTACTTCTTAATAGCTGTTCCCCTCCCCGTAAAACAGCAAAAAAATCGGATTTAAGTGGTATAAGTGCAACAATTGAAAACAATGAGCTTTCAAATACTCAATTAATTAACGCTCATAGCTCTCAGTTAACTGATCTAAACTCAATACCACCATTAATGCCATTGCCTCTTTCTTTTTCTGCTGCTGCTGCTGCCGCTGCTTTACCTTCATCAACATCTTCAACTACATCATCAACTTCTTCATCATCATCATCATCGTCATCATCATCATCATTATCGTCATCGCTACCTCCTTCTTTATCGTTAGCTTCAACAAAAATATCAACTACCCTTCTTTCTACTCTTGTACCAATCAAGGAGAATTCTTCATATGTAAACACTAATTCGCAAACTGTATCTACAAATAACGAAAATGTTACAAGAATAAAAAAAATTTTTGGATGTGACTCGTCATCTTCTCTCTGTGCTCTGCCAAATATAAAATGGCTTCATGTGTCAAGATTCGATAAAAATACTAAATCTAGTGACATAGTTAATAGCATTTCCCAAAAAACTAATATTCCATGTGATGAGTTAAAATGTTATGCTCTCACTAAAAAAGATGCCGACTTATCTACTCTTAAATTCATCAATTTCAAACTCAGCGTACCTACACATAAACTTTCCTTAGTTCTTGACCCGTCTGTATGGGGTTCCTATGTACAAGTAAAGGAATTCATCACACAAAAAAAAATCGAGAACCTACCGCCAGCAACAACAATAACAGCTACACCTCCACCAACGATCAATCCACCCGCACCATCATTGCCATCGGAAGAACAAGAGTCCCTTCAATCGCAAATCCAACCTCCTCCTCTACCTACTCAGTGACATTCACTTCAAACAACAAGAACAATAACAACATCAGACTCTCAACCTTCTCTTTCTCACTCTACACTTTCACTCAATCAGTTTTTTGGTTATTACCAAAACATAGGTGGAATGCGTATTAAATTACAACAAATGTTCATGTCGTCATCATCACAGCAATATGATTTTATTGCAATAACTGAGACCTGGTTGACTGACGCTCATCATAACACAGAAATTTTCAACACAAATCTTTACAACATCTTCCGGAAAGATCGTTGTTCGCACACCACTGGACTTGTAAGAGGTGGGGGTGTGTTACTTGCGATTCGATCTACGTTTTCTTGCATCCAGCTGTTTTCGCATTTCTCCAGTTCTCACAATTCTTATGATATTGATCAAATTATTGTCAAAGTTAATTTTAATCATCACTCTGAGGTCATATTAATTATTAGTTATATTCCTCCAAAAAGTTCGTTAGAATTATATAAAGTTCATGTAAACAATTGTTTATTTTATCTATCTAAAATCAAAGATAATCAAAGTGTAATGATTCTTGGTGATTTTAATTTGCCCAACGTTGATTGGATTTATGATTCGGAGGATCTAAATTTAGTTCCATTTAATGTAAAATTGGATTATGAAACGGAGGTTGTTGATTCTTTATTATGTAACAATCTAATTCAGGTAAATTATTGTAAAAACGATTTGAATCGCTTGTTAGACTTAGTTTTTGTCGATAAGGAGTTCAAAATTTCCGTTAGTAACTCAATTTCTCCTATTGCTCCGAATTCAATACATCATAAGGCTTTATCTATTTGCTTTGAATATATTGAATATTTTAAAAATAGTATTTCTAATAAATTTAAATTAATGTACCACAAGGCCAATTTTCAGGGCATAGTGAGTTATATGTCACAATTCAATTGGAATTCTCATCTCAATTATTCTGAATTATCGGTTTCATACAGATTCTTTACTGACTCGTTGAAAGGTGCAATTAATACGTTCGTGCCTAAATTGCCTATTAAATGTAATTCGAAACCTCCATGGTTTAATAAAAGGCTCTGTAATCTTAGCAATAAAAAGAACAAAGCATATAAGCTATATCGGAATTCATTAGACAATTCTTTTCTTAAAATCAGCTATACACAATTGGATGGAGAATTCAATGTTCTAAATAAGTTTCTATATAACAATTATATATATTCAATAGAGAGGGAATTAAAACATAATAGTAGAAGTTTCTGGTCTTTCATAAAGAATAAAAAGAAAAGTAATGGAATACCAAAAACAATGCAATATATGGGTGACACATACTCTGATATTGCATCTATTTGTAATGCTTTTTCTGCTTATTTCCAATCAAATTATACATCTCCTCAGGGTTATCCTTTACAAGCAAGTAATTTCGAAAGTCCATTAAGTATTGGGTGTTTAAGTATAAGTGTTATTGAAGTTGAAAACGCTTTACGTGGTTTAAGCTGCGATAAAAATGCTGGTCCGGATGAAATTCCTCCAGTTATTTTAAAAAAATGTGCATCTGCTCTATCTCAGCCTTTAACAATTATTTTTAATAGTTCTCTTTCTAAAGGGGAATTTCTTCCAGAGTGGAAGAACTCCTTTATTACTCCAATTCACAAATCAGGCTCTAAACAGGAAATATCGAACTATCGCCCGATCTGCAAACTCTCAGCGATACCTAAACTTTTCGAAAGGATTGTTTACGATAAATTAACTTTTTTGTTCAAAGAAATAATATCGCCTTACCAACATGGGTTTGTGGGGGGAAGATCCACCACTACTAATCTTTCTCTATTTTCTAATTATGTCCTCAATCAGCTCGAGGAAGGTTATCAGATTGATGTCATTTATACAGATTTTGCCAAGGCGTTTGATAGAGTAAATCATTCGATACTAATATATAAACTAAAAAGCGTAGGCTTTCATTCTGTTATGCTGTCGTGGCTTTCTTCCTACTTAACGAAACGTTACCAAATTGTTTCTATAGATAATATTCATTCCTCTCCTATTTTAGTAACCTCTGGCGTACCGCAAGGTAGTCATCTTGGACCATTATTGTTTTTAATATTTATTAATGACATGCCTAATGTCTTTAAAAACTCATACCGCCTTCTTTTTGCGGACGATCTTAAATTCTTTAGAAGCATTAAATCTTCTCGCGACTGCCACCTTCTCCAAGACGATCTTGATCGTTTGAGTAATTGGTGCACGATCAATGACTTGTTTTTGAATGTCTCCAAATGTCAGTGTTTTACTTTCTCTCGCATTGCTAATACAATCAATTTTGACTACAAAATGGACGTCAATATTTTAGAAAGAGTTTTTGAAAAAAAAGACTTAGGAATACTATTTGATTGCAAGTTAAACTTCACAAAACATATCGAATACATAATCGCAAAATCCAACTCTATGCTTGGTTTCATAAAACGTAATTCATCTGATTTTACCGATCCCTATACTTTAAAATGTCTGTATAATGCTTATGTCAGATCTATTTTAGAATATGGATGTGTTATATGGAACCCTCATTATAACATTCATTCTAATAGAATTGAAAATGTTCAGAAAAAGTTCACTAGGTTCGTTATATGGAAGCTTTGCTGGAACATTGAAATGCCCTCTTATTCAACTAGATGTAAACTTATTGATATTCAGTCACTTGAAAACCGTCGAAAAATTTACTCTGTATTGTTTATAAGTGATATTTTGTCCTATCGTATTAATTGTACTTCTCTTCTGTCTTTAATTAATTTGTATGCTCCAAGTCGTCCTCTGAGGAATAGATTTTTATTTTTTGAAAACGATCATAGGACGAATTATGCCAAAAATGAGCCAATAACTCGCTGTGTCCGTGAAGTTAACTGTATTTCTTATGTTTTTGATTTTAACTTTCATATTAGTCGTTCTATCCTTAAATGTAATCTACAACGTCATTTTGTAATTAATTTTTAATATTAATATATATATACATACCACTTTTTTGTTAAAATTTTATTGCTAGTAGTCTATAAGATATTTTTGTCTGATTGATGAATAAATAAATAAATAAATAAATAAATAATACAAACAAAATTTTAAACATGTATTTTGAGAAAAAAATGTAAAAACTCATTATTTTTACAGTAGGGTGTCCCATAAAAATGGTATATCTTCTATGTTCTTGGGCAAAATGGAATAAAATTTATTGTGGTAAGCATTTAAGCAAAAATATTGTCCAAAAAATGTTTGTTTGCAGTTTTAAGTCCAATTAAAAGAGTACCAATGCACGATCTGAAAACAACATTTTTGAAACTGTATCTTATAGTGTCGTTTGGATGCCTTTTTGTCTTTAAAGAAAATTTAGGGTTTTGCACATAGCTTGCGTATTTTTGATCTTCGAGGAAGAAATATGAAGAAAGTTTACATTAAATTCAATGCGTATGGGTAGCAAATTTTAAGCAAATTTGTCCACCCGTTAAAGCTCTGCTTTGGTGCAAAGTGGGCAGAAGTGGATTTTTTGTATGGAATTGCCATCACTATTTTATACCAATGACCACGGATAATAGATATCAGTACCTAAACAATTTTTTTAGTACACATAAAGGTCTTCCCTCTTACACTAACACTTGTTTTCATAAACATTTTTAGAACTATATTATTATTATTACAAACCAACGGTGTTTTTGTGTGTGTATTTGTTTTATTATTGTAAGGTTCACTTCATTTTATTTTATTTCATTTTATTTCATATCATTTTATTTTATTTTATTTTATTTTATTTTATTTCATTTTATTTCATTTCATTTCATTTCATTTCATTTCATTTCATTTCATTTCATTTCATTTCATTTCATTTCATTTCATTTCATTTCATTTCATTTCATTTCATTTCATTTCATTTCATTTCATTTCATTTCATTTCATTTCATTTCATTTCATTTCATTTCATTTCATTTCATTTCATTTCATTTCATTTCATTTCATTTCATTTCATTTCATTTCATTTCATTTCATTTCATTTCATTTCATTTCATTTCATTTCATTTCATTTCATTTCATTTCATTTCATTTCATTTCATTTCATTTCATTTCATTTCATTTCATTTCATTTCATTTCATTTCATTTCATTTCATTTCATTTCATTTCATTTCATTTCATTTCATTTCATTTCATTTCATTTCATTTCATTTCATTTCATTTCATTTCATTTCATTTCATTTCATTTCATTTCATTTCATTTCATTTCATTTCATTTCATTTCATTTCATTTCATTTCATTTCATTTCATTTCATTTCATTTCATTTCATTTCATTTCATTTCATTTCATTTCATTTCATTTCATTTCATTTCATTTCATTTCATTTCATTTCATTTCATTTCATTTCATTTCATTTCATTTCATTTCATTTCATTTCATTTCATTTCATTTCATTTCATTTCATTTCATTTCATTTCATTTCATTTCATTTCATTTCATTTCATTTCATTTCATTTCATTTCATTTCATTTCATTTCATTTCATTTCATTTCATTTCATTTCATTTCATTTCATTTCATTTCATTTCATTTCATTTCATTTCATTTCATTTCATTTCATTTCATTTCATTTCATTTCATTTCATTTCATTTCATTTCATTTCATTTCATTTCATTTCATTTCATTTCATTTCATTTCATTTCATTTCATTTCATTTCATTTCATTTCATTTCATTTCATTTCATTTCATTTCATTTCATTTCATTTCATTTCATTTCATTTCATTTCATTTCATTTCATTTCATTTCATTTCATTTCATTTCATTTCATTTCATTTCATTTCATTTCATTTCATTTCATTTCATTTCATTTCATTTCATTTCATTTCATTTCATTTCATTTCATTTCATTTCATTTCATTTCATTTCATTTCATTTCATTTCATTTCATTTCATTTCATTTCATTTCATTTCATTTCATTTCATTTCATTTCATTTCATTTCATTTCATTTCATTTCATTTCATTTCATTTCATTTCATTTCATTTCATTTCATTTCATTTCATTTCATTTCATTTCATTTCATTTCATTTCATTTCATTTCATTTCATTTCATTTCATTTCATTTCATTTCATTTCATTTCATTTCATTTCATTTCATTTCATTTCATTTCATTTCATTTCATTTCATTTCATTTCATTTCATTTCATTTCATTTCATTTCATTTCATTTCATTTCATTTCATTTCATTTCATTTCATTTCATTTCATTTCATTTCATTTCATTTCATTTCATTTCATTTCATTTCATTTCATTTCATTTCATTTCATTTCATTTCATTTCATTTCATTTCATTTCATTTCGTTTCATTTCATTTCATTTCATTTCATTTCATTTCATTTCATTTCATTTCATTTCATTTCATTTTCATTTCATTTCATTTCATTTCATTTCATTTCATTTCATTTCATTTCATTTCATTTCATTTCATTTCATTTCATTTCATTTCATTTCATTTCATTTCATTTCATTTCATTTCATTTCATTTCATTTCATTTCATTTCATTTCATTTCATTTCATTTCATTTCATTTCATTTCATTTCATTTCATTTCATTTCATTTCATTTCATTTCATTTCATTTCATTTCATTTCATTTCATTTCATTTCATTTCATTTCATTTCATTTCATTTCATTTCATTTCATTTCATTTCATTTCATTTTATTTTGATTTTGTTTTATTTTATTTTATTTTATTTTGATTTTGTTTTATTTTATTTTATTTTATTTTATTTTATTTTATTTTATTTTATTTTATTTTGATTTTATGTTGTTTTATTTTATTTTATTTTATTTTTTTTTTTTTTTTCAAAACCGCAGAAACAAATTTTGTTGTCAAATATTTTTTTCTACAATAACTTTGTTAAAATATTGACCAAACTGAATCTTATCTTATTCTGCTTAAAATGTGGAACATAACATTTTTTATCGACACCCTATTGTCATAATGTAATTTCAGCCCGATCCGAAACTAAATTCATATGGTTGATTTAATTTCGGGTCGACCCAAAACTAAATTCATATTTAATTTAATTTCGGGTCGACCCAAAACTAAATTCTCATAAATAATTTAATTTCGGGTCGACCCGAAACTAAATTCATATAATTAATTTAATTTCGGATCGACCCGAAACTAAATTCATATAGTTGATTTAATTTTGGGTCGACCCGAAACTAAATTCATATTTAATTTATGTAATTTCGGGTCGACCCGAAACTAAATTCTCATAAATAATCGATATTAAATATTTAATACCATTCCGGGTCACATCCCTGTTTTATAAACAGAGAACATTGTAGCCTCTGGTAGCGGCATAGTGATTTTTAGAACTATTGACTCTCCTTGGGCAAAAGTCAACAGTTTGACTGCTTGGTACAATGCTGAACTTATGGTAACTCCTTTGTATTTAGAACTCTTCAGCACTGATGTTATATTGTCTGCGTTTTTTTATTTAATGATTGATGTTTTCAATCTATACCTACTCTGAAAAATAGGAAGAGAAAAAAAAGGTATTATTTGTTCCGGGCAGCCAATAATCCAAAAAGAAAAAAAAATTAATTAGTTGGAATTTAATCACTGTGGTAAGCCTTATAAGCTGGTTGTTGTGTACCCTTTTGATTTTCCTACCTATTCGAATATTAGTATTTACAGATTCATTCACTGTGACCACGAGACCCTACGAGATCCAACCAAATAGGTGAGAACTTATTTTTCCTAGTGGGGTTTTTAAGCATGACTTTTTATCCAGCCGAAAACGATACGCGGTTTGTCTGACGATCGTATTGTTGTTTTGATTTTAGTTTTGCCAATTCCAAATTCTTTCTTGCAAGTTCGTGCGTTTTCTGTAGTTGATGTTTCAGTAGTTTTGGATAATCTTCATCATTATACAGAGGTGTAGGTGTTCCTTTTAAATTTGTTGGCATTTGGAAATCAAAGCCATACAAACTCTTCGTCGGGGTCAGTTTAGTGGCTGTATGCACTGCGTTATTGTGGACATGCATTGCTTGTCTCAACCATTGGTCCCAGCACCGGTCATCATTGTCGACGAAACTCCTTAGATATTCTGCTAAGGGTCTGTGACAGCGTTCAAGTAAACCGTTGGCTTGGGGATGATAGGCGGTAGTGTGAATTTTTTTAACTCCTAGAAGCTTACATGTTTCGGAAAAAAGTTTCGAAGTAAAATTAGTTCCATTATCTGTGATGAGTAATTTTGGAATGCAGAACCTTGCAACAATCTCGTAAAAGGCTCTTGCTACGTATATGCTTCAGCATCCGGAATTGCCACACAGGTCATATATTTTGTCAGGTCGTCCTGGAATGTTAAAATATACCTGTTACCTGAATAAGTCAAGGGAAGAACACCGACCATGTCCATGTATACCTTTTCGAAGGGAGGGATGGGGTGTCTGTCAATACCATTGGTATTCTAATCAACTTACCTGACTTATTCTTTTGGCATTTGTCACAGTTCCTGATAAAATTTGCAATATCTTTCTGCATATTTTTCCACCTAAACTGACGACTAATCCGTGCATACGTCTTCGCCATTCCTCCAAGTGCGGAGTTGTGGAAATCGCGAAGAACTGTTTGTATTTCTTCTGGATTTTCTAAAACCTGAAAGTCATTTCTACTTGCCTTCTTGTTGTTACCTTGGTTACTATTTTGTCGCATGATGTCCTTTTTGATATTAAAATTTTCTTTAGCTTGTTTAATATTACATCTTGTCTGTACAATTTTATATCATAATTTTTCTTTTGAATCCTGCTTAACGCATATGCATTGCAGTTGGTTTTACCAGGCTTATATATGATTTTATAATCGTATTCAGAAAAATTGTGATGGAATCGAATAAGTCTTGTGGTTGGGTCCTTAACATTGAATACTCCTATGAGAGGACGGTGGTCTGTGAATATGGTAAATGATCGACCTAGAAGATATGTTCGAAAGTGCTTGCACGCCAAAACTATGGCAAGCAATTCTTTTTCTATAGTCGAATAGTTTTTCTCAGATTTATTAAGCGAGTAGCTAGCATAAGCAATAGGCTTATCTTCACCCATGTTGCCCTGGGACAAAACGGCCCCCAGAGCTTCATTGCTTGCATCGGTTGTCACGATAAAAGGTTACGTGAAATCTGGATATATAAGAACAGGTGGTGAGGACATTGCTTCCATAAGGAACTTTCTAAGTTTGCCTAAAACTTTATAAAGTTTTTCGTTGTGTTGTTGCAGATTTTTACCATAGATAACAATATCGTCCAGATATACGAAGCAATCAATACCATGCAACCCAGTCAGAATGTGATTCATTATCCTTTGAAATGTTGCCGGAGCACCGGTTAGACCAAAGGGCATTCTATTGAATTGGAAATGCCCTGTGCTGATACTAGACGCAGTTTCGACTGGATCGATCAACACCTGATGGTAACCACTTGCCAAATCCAATGCATCTTTTATATGTTTTCTAAAATCTACAACTACCCTCCACCGTTTTTGACCTTCGACCGATTTTTTGGGTACAATAAGCAATGGTGAATTCCAAGGAAATTTACTCTCTGAAATTATATCTTGGTCAAGCATTTCTTGTACTTGCCTTTCAATTTCCTTTTTATGAACCTGAGGGGTTCTGTATTGCTTATTGTTAATCGGTGCTTGGTCAGATTTGGATTGTGCGTTAATACGGGTGTATAGCCTAATTGATCACCCTTTAGTAGAAAGACATCATGAAACTGAATGCATAATTCCTCTATAGATTTTTTTTCCTCTTCGGTTAAGTTTTCATCGAATTGGGCTTAGAAGGTTAGTTATCCGTGCATTATTGGAGTTCTTTTGAAAATTTGTCAATATTTTCCCTCCCGAAGTGTTTTTAACAATTTCGTAATTTTTGAAATTTGAATGGGTAGGTATAAAAGTTTCATCCATGAAATACTCCTCTGTAGCGCAGTTGAAAACAGGGACATGGACGTAACCGTTATTTGCCTTAACAATTGTGTTTCCCAAATAAATTCCACTATCAACTTCCTGTGAATGAATCAGAATTTCATTTGATTTCGAATTAGGAATTTGTATTTGCAATCTTACACTTCACAAAGTTTAATGAAGAGATGTTATTAGAACTAGATGGCAAAGATATGAGGGGAACATCAATTAAAACTTCCTTTTTCCAATCTAAAAATTGTATTCTTTTGGAAACTGCGTTGCTGATTGTGTGGTTCCAAAGGATATCACGACCTAGTATACCATCAGCTGGTACGTCATCTAGTCTGGTACGTCATCTAGCAAAATTTTCTAGGGAAAAGCAAATTGGTTTCAATTGTACCCAATGTTGTGTTTACACCGCCAAAGACACCACCCAATTGCTTTATTTCTCGAACTTCGTTTAAGCAAGATCGAGTCTTCTCTTGTATCTACAAGTAAAAGTACCTTTCCGTACTTACCTATTGAAGTAGGAAGCTCGATGAACACATCGTTCTTATGAATGTTCTTAAATGCATACAAAATTTTGTTTTTAATTTTCGGCATAGTT
Source organism: Epistrophe grossulariae (assembly GCA_929447395.1). Lineage (NCBI taxonomy): Eukaryota > Metazoa > Arthropoda > Insecta > Diptera > Syrphidae > Epistrophe > Epistrophe grossulariae. The sequence goes on from OV839567.1 coordinate 68,214,789, forward strand.
AACTGAGACAAATACAAAACTTTAGAAGTACATACGTATCTGCCAACAAGACAACAAATTTAGACACGCGACATTTACTTAAAATCAAACAAATATGCGTAATAAGTAACCAGAGATGAAACTGACCTGGGACAACTTTTGCCCCAGATACTCTTGGACTTGATTTCCGCTTCGTTTTACGAACCGACTCAAAAGTAAAGAAATTGGACTCTTCTGAGTCAACATTTTGTTTTCCTTTTTTCTTTTATCGTTGTAGCTCGTTTAATAAATTCGCTGACGGCTTTCTTCTGTTTTTTGTGTTAAAAGTTTCTTCGTATTGGATTTCTGATGTAATAGGGGGTGTTTGACTCAGCTCTGATGACACATTTTTTTTATTTGAAGAGAAACCTTTTATCGGTGACCGGTGTTTTATTTTTGGAATACAATTTTTTTGGGGCACTGTTTAATGATTCAAACAGGCCCCCGGGCCGTTTCCCAATTGGTCTTTTAAATAATTCTTCTTGGAGAAACAATCGTCCTCCACATGCCCCATCCTAGAACACCACTTGCATTTGATTCTGGGCTTTTAACTTGTTGTCTGGGTAACTCGTATTTGTGAGCGGGGACAACTCTTTTTACTATTCCCATAGTCCTCGCAAGTGTCGCAGTATGGTGTTTTTTTCGAATAGTACAGTCAACATAGGTGTGGTTTTGCTTTCCACAGAATCCACATGTGCAAGTGCAATTGCAAGTGAATTTGGGGATCTAGTTGGCTGCATATTGCTGGAGGGGGGGGAGTCTTGAAAATGAGTGGTGAAATGTGGAGTAGGTGTTTGAGAGTTGCTGGATTAGTGTATGTGGGTAGGATGGTAGTACCCATACTAAGAGGTTGAGGCTGAGATATAGCAAATAACGATGGAAATGCGTTATTCAGGCTAGTGTTCAGTGCAGCTTGATAACTGGCAGGACTTTGTTACATAGAACTGCAATAATCCAATGAAAATGGTAGGTTTGCTGTTATTCCAACTCCCATGTAGACCATTGCGTTTGGCTGAATAAGCAGATAAGTTTTTAGAGCTTCCTCCGCTATTTCTTTGAGGTTGCTGCTTTTGCTGCCCAGCATAAACTGGCGAAGAGCTGGATCGAGCAGTCCTATTTTAAAGGAAGTTAAAACCGTCTTGGCAACTTCCTTTTTCAGACCAACAGACTCATCCTCCTTATACCTGGAGTCAATTATTTCGTGGGACGTAGCCTGCAATTTCGCTAGACGATTTTTTTATTTGGCACTTATTAATTGTCTTTAAACAGTTTTGCCAAATCTGCTATGGTTTTCATTTCACCGTGTTTGAACGAGTTAGCTCAAACGCATCACCTGCGTTGAAATAAGAGACACTAAAACCTCTTCTTCCTTTGTCTTAACCATTCTAGTAGTGGTATGTTTAGGGGTAAAGAGCAACGGCAGTAAGTTTTTTGAAGTAACCGCTAAAGGTGATCATAAACACCGTTCTTTTAGCTTTTTTTGACTTGACAAGCTTTTGTTTAGCTCGCTTGTCAAAGGGTCTATTTCCTGATCAGCTTCTTCTGTCGTTCGCAGAAGACGTTTTTCAGCTTCTTTACGGAGAAACTCGCTTTTTTTTAGCTGTTTTGCGAGTTCTTCTCTCTCTCTTGTGTGGTTAGAAATTAAATTCTGAACGGCCTTTACGTATTCCGTTAGAATCGCGTCTGTAGATTCTATACGCGTAAATTTAACCCACTGAGAACTGAACTGATAACTGACCAGGTTATATACCTCAGGGTTCAAAATTTCTTCGAGCTCTGAAAGAAGAAATTCATTGAATAACTTTGACTGCCGTTGGTGATCTGCTTTTTAATTTTTTTAAAAACTCTGTTGCTTCTATAAGCTCATTAATTTGGTCCTCAATTTGTCTTTCTATCAATTTAACACCAACTAATAGATAAAACTAATATTCCTACAAAATACAAAACAAAAATCAAAAACGGATCCAACCTACCTCAATTAAAATTAAATTAAACAAACGAAAACTTAACCTTCAAAAACCGCAAAAAAAAACTCCAATAGGTACACTTTAGAATATATATATTTATATACATAGATACTTTTATATGTATACTCACCTGGCTTCGTTGGCAATGTTTTTTTTCCAAACACAATTTAGCACTCTTTTTTTTAAACTTAAGCTGTATTGAAACTTTTTATTCTTTTTTAAAATGTAAATTTTGTTTAGTAGCTAACGAATAGTAGCACAAAAAACAAAAAAAAAAACCATGCGATTCATGTAGTTTAAGATCAAATTAAGCTCAAAACAACACTTCATTAAACTTGTTAATTAATTTTTTTGTTCATTATTTTCACTTCGGATCGCGTACCGGCTGCGCCGGTATAATTTAAAAGGACACCTTTGAATGTTTTTGTAATACTCCCTGTCTTGGTGTCAAACAACTGATCGAGAACCCAAGCACAGCCATCGGAAATCGACACGCGTTAACCTTTCAGCACAACTCAATTGCTCTGATTTTGATTGACCCAAATCAATATCCGAAAGGTTATACCTTACGGATACAATATATGTAAGTGCAACCCGAACAATTGAAAGTACATTAAGTTCAACGCACTACGACTTCCTCAGATAGGCATGGGAGTACAACACGTGGTGAAAGTCCAAGCCCTTAAGGTGAATGTTTTCTTCCTTGAACTGTTCTAGGTCCCCTTGAATTTTCAGTTTAATACTTTCTTCTTTTGACATTGGACTGTAGTTAGCAAACTCGAAAGTATGGCGTTGCTCAGTACCATGTTTTCCTTCAAATGCTGATGCTCGTAGGGGTTCTCCTTACCATAATCCATGACCCACATTTGTTCCTTGTGAATCTTATCATTGCTGTTTGGTACCACGATTTTCCTTATCTTAGTTCGAGCATACTTTCCTGAAGGTGGTAACGTCATAGATATCATCACATGAAGATCTCTGCTTAAGTAATTGTATTTTGGGGCACCAGAGAAACGACGTTTTTTCTCTGTGTCATGATCACGCATTGAATTTCTTCTCACAAAATTATAGTTTGAATAGTCCCGGATGGGGAAGACAACCTTCTTTTCAATACGGATTGGCCTTTCGCTAATGACCTTGCCAAGTATGTGTGCCCGAGGTGTCTTTGAGTTGACCAGTACCTTTTCGATTTCTCTTGTAAGAGCTGTGACGCTCTTGACCTTTCCTTGTGCTGTTGCTAGAAGCACTGAAGGTGAATCTTCATCTTTTGTTTTGATAGAGGCGTTTTTTGCTATTTTAGTCTCTTGCTTGTATTTCAGCTCACTGTTAGAGCATTTGTTATGACTTATGAGTATCCAAGATTTGCATGGAAATCAGATATATTTTCTCCGTTGACTTCTTCTCAGCTAGAATTTCTTTCAAATATCCATTTGTTTTATCATTTGTCGGTATTTCATCGGTTAGCTGATGATTACTTCTGTTTCTTTCTTCATCATGATGTGCTGTTGACTTTCCCAAGGTTTTGTCTTCTTGAATAGGACTTTCTGCAACTTCTCCCAGCTCCCGGACTTTATCCATCGACGATGTGACCGCTGACTTGATTTTGTTACATTGTTGTTTCTCTTGTAATGTGTCTGATTGGAAATTTCAAAAGTATCTGTTGACATCATAAAGTGATGAGTTCTAGTGAACAGTGTACGCTTCTCTAAGTTCCGCAGTAATTTTTTTGCGTTAATATATCAGTTTTAATGACAATACGGTCTTTGAATTAACTATCAATCGGCTTGTGCATTCAATAAGTCGGTATTTTATTGCTTCGTTTTTTTCTTTTCAATAAAATTCTTTCGATAATATAATTTTTTTATTTTTTCGCGCCAAAATTTCTTGTACAAAATAAAAAAAGAAAAAGAAAGAATTAAAGAGAGAATCAACGTATCATACATGGCTGATAACATTCGTTTCAGTGAAAGACTCAAACCTAAAACTAAAACCGGTTCTGTTGTGCACTCATCAACTCCAACTCAAGTATTTTCTCAACAACATTTATCATCATCATCGCCTTCTACTTCGTCATCGTTGTCTTCCTTCCTCCTCTAAGCTTCACATGAAAAAATCCAGTAGAGCCGCGCTTCCAGCTGCCTCCCCCGATCCGTTGAAATTAGCTTATAAGGGCAAAAAAGTAAACAAGAACATGGTAATTGAACGCTCTAATGCTTCAATTTCAATTCCAACAGCAGAAGCAACTTCTATGTCTGAATCTTTACGACTAGAAATGTCCACTATGACTAAAATGTTGCAAGACCAAATGTCATCTCTTCTTAATAATGTCAAAACAATGTTTTCTGAATTTGAAGTCCGATTGAGTAATCTATTCGATGAAAAAATTACCAGTATGCAGAATGACATTAAGCTTCTTCAAACCCAACAATTACAGATAGAAGAACATATTGACTATCTGGAGCGTATGGAAAAATCTAGAGATGTTATTGTGAGTGGAGTACCAATCTTAAATGAGGAAAACTTAAACCACATCTACGAAAACATGTGTATATCAGGGCAGGTTGTAAATCCTCCTCGTCCCGCTAAAATGTTCCGGCTATCTTCAAAGTCGACAAAAATGGAGTCAGCTATAGTTATAAAGTTTTGTTCAACAGATGATAAAATAATTTTTCTGTCCGCAGTACGTCAAAGAATTAAAACTAAAGGTGGTTTATCATTGCATGACCTAAATGTTGCTAATGAAAATGATAAACGCAGCCCTTGGCTGGAAGAGTATTTGTGCGTAAAAATCAAAATGACCGTGCTGTTATCGTCCACAGGATCTCGGAACTAGACTAGAAAATGTGTTACCAATTTATGCATATGTAAAAGATAAGACTTACAAAATTCCAATTAATGTAATGAAAAGTAGTTAACTTAGTAAATTTATAATTGTTTTTTTTTTTTTTTATAGTTTTTCTTACAAAATCAAAGACATTAAAAATAGGTAAAATATTAATACTTTTATCTTTTTTATCGTGTCCTATTTTTTGTTGTGTCGATGTCGATGCGTGTTGGTCAGTCCATTAATAATGGTAATCTTCGTATTCTTGTAAACATTCTTGGCAAACAGAGAAATGGTATTAAGGTTTGTCACTTTAATGCGAGAAGCTTCTTTCATAAAATTGACGAATAAGAGGATATTTTTCAAAATTCTTCAATGGACGTTATCTGCATATCTGAGACCTGGCAATTGCATAATACCTTAATTGACATACCTTGCTATAGAGTGTTTCGTAATGATCGTTCTTGTCAGCGTGGTGGTGGTGTAGCACTTGTAAAAAAATGTTTTAAATCAGTATTTGTTCTTTGCTCAACGGAAGTTAAAATGATAGAAATAATTTTTGGTGAAGTTCTCATAGGTAATCAAAAAATGTTAGTTGCGTGTGTGTATAAACCTCCCAGAAGTACAAACATTGATTCGTTTAGTAGAGATCTTGCATATTTAACTCCAAGGTACCAACACATCATAGTGACTGGAGATTTTAATCTTGATTTTTTAAATCCTTGTTATCTAACTAACTGTATGAATGAAGTATTTGGTGGCCTTGATCTGTATCGTGTACACAATGCTCCTACTCACATAACAAAAACTTCGGCTACTTTCATTGATGTCTTGTTCACTGCCGATGTAAATAAAGTTATTTCCCAAAGCCAAATAGCACTTCCCGGACTAACTAACCATGACTTTATTATGATGATATATTATGACCTTCAAATTAATGTTGACTCCCGACCCACCACCTTTTCCTACTTTGATTATAAAGCAGTAAACGTAGAATCTCTTAGTATTGCAGCCAGTCTTATAAACTGGAATAACATTCTCCTCCAAAATACTGTTGACCATCAAGTTGATCTCCTTAATACTAGTTTACTTTTCCTACGTGATAGTTACATACCACTTAAAACTAAAATTGTGAGTAATAGTGCAGTTACATGGTTTAATGATCATATTCGAGCAATGATGCTAGCCCGCAATGAAGCATATCTGAAATTGAAACGATTCAAGATCAGTAGGTTCTGGAGTGAATTTCGAACTCTGCGTAATCGGGTTACTACAGCTATTCGCAATGCAAAAACAAATTTTTATGCAAGAAAATTAGATACCTCATTGCCAACAAAAATACTGTGGCAGAATATTAAAGCTGCAGGAATTGTAGCTGCAAACTACTCGGATTGTGAGCTTGATGCAAATGAATTCAATTCAAAATTTGTATCTCAATGCAACACCACTGTTAATAATTCTCCTACCTTTGCAATAAATGATGAACCAATAAAAATGTCTTTACCTTCTTTTTCTTTTTCACTGGTTTCTGAAAACGATGTTGCATTTGCGATTAACCGTATTAAATCGAATGCAACTGGTTTTGATGAAATAAGTCCGAAACTTGTCAAAATTCTACTCCCGTTTATCAAATCACCTCTTACACACATATTTAATACATGTTTCATTACTTCAGGGTTTCCATCAAAGTGGAAGTTTTCTAAAATAATCCCAGTACCTAAGAAGTCTACTGCCAATTGTACGGAATACCGTCCCATTAGTATACTGTCGTTTCTATCAAAAGTTTTTGAAAAAATTGTGCATTCCAGATATACAACCACCTATCTAGTAACGATTTTCTTCACAGCCACCAGACTGGTTTTAGACCTGGAAATAGATGTATTACAGAGCTTTTAAAGCTGTCAAACGATCTCTTAATAGCTATAGATGCCAATAATTTGACGATTTTAACTCTTTTTGGTTTCTCGAAAGCATTTGACACCGTTAATCACGAAATACTGTGCAAGAAGTTACAATATCAGTTTAATTTTACAAGAGAAGCTTCAATGTTAATACTTAATTATCTGTCCGCGAGATACCAAGCGCTTTCCACCAATGGAACCACTTCAAGTTTTCTTCAGTTAGTGAACGGAGTACCTCAAGGTTCAATACTTGGGCCTCTTCTATTCATTATTTTCATCAACGATATATTTTCAAATGTTCATTACTCTCATCTTCTACTTTACGCTGATTATGTACAGCTGTATATTTCAAGACCATTAGGTTCAATAGAGGATGAGATATGTCTTATGAATGAGGACCTGAAATCAATTTATCTTTGGTCTATGCGTAATTGTCTCCGACTCAACCAGTCTAAATCTCAATGCATAATAATCAGTAGAAATTTAACTGACACAACTGACTTCTCTCCAATTAATTTGAACGGTGTAATTATTAACTTTGTGAATTTAATCAAAAACTTAGGATTTGTTTTCAATAAGACTATTACATGGAATGAACAAATAAGTTGCGTTATACAAAGAATTTATGGAGGTTTACGTTTACTTTGGGCCGCAAGCTGTTATACACCACTAACAAGTCACAACTCGACTTCAACTTGCACGGTCCTTGTAAGCTCCTATTATAACATATGGCTGCGAGGTTTTAGGTAATCTAGACTCATCAAACTTAACAAGGCTTTCCACTGCATTTAATTCTATAGTGATGTAGGTTTATGGATTACGTAGATTTGATCATATTTCAAACTATGTAAATGCAATTTTCGGGTGTGGATTGAAAACGTATTTGGATTTCAGAATGCTATTAATGTTATCTAGTGTAATAAAAAACGAATGTCCTGTGTACCTCTTCGAAATTCTTAGATTCGCCAATTCTAGGAGAACATTAACTTTGATCTTGCCAAGGTTGACTTACTTGAATACAAGACGCCAGTTCTTTTTTTACACCCTTCAGATATTTAACTCCTTGCCAAACACGCTTCGAATATCTTTATGGTCTGACACACTTAGCTCGTATAAAAAAAACTTATTTTCATATTTATTATCCCAATCAAGATAAAAGTACTGAACTAATTTTTGTTTGTTTTTTTTTGTTTTCTAAGCTTCTTTCATATTAATTTATAATTGAATTGAAAAATGTAAACAACAAATATATTTTATTTTAATATTGAATTCCAATTTATTTAATGAATTTGTATGATGCCTATCAACAATCAATATTGATCAAGATTTTTTTTTGGAATTTTTGTTTATTTTATTTTATAATTTTTATTTCTTTTCAATCATACCATTGTAATATTACCTGAACATGTACTACTAAAAGAATTTATTCCTTACTGTACTTTGCCTTATAATAAATACAAATACAAAATAAAAAATACTTCTTTGTTTCGAATCATCGTTTGATTTTGTGACTCAAGAGTCTGAAATAAACTTGTATATGATGTAGAGTTCATCATTGGAATGCCTAGTGCGTGGTTCAATTTTGTGGACAAAATAAGTCTCCTACACTCGAATCTTCTGGGGAGAGTCTTCCATGCTTCCTTATAGTTTGCTGTACATCCTGAGGCTCGCAATTGACGTTCGGGCTTCACCAGAGATGTATGATCGTAAGTGATTTAATTCAACAGAATCCGGTAGTTGATTATTTTTGTGAACCGCATCTATGAATTGGTCGGAGAACATTTTCCACTCTTCAATTGTCCATCAAATTTCGGCAGTTCAATTTTATGACTTCTGGTTGATATATTTGTATCTATATCAGATTCTGTGCCCTTATTTTTGCCTTCTAATTTGTCTAGAATAAATTTCACATCATCTTCCAACTCGATTATGTAGTTGACTTCTCTGAATTTTTCATCTTCGATTGGATTCATCTTAGACAGCTGTGTTTGTAACCGTTCATTCCATCGTTTAACTTTTCCAATCCATATAGTTTTGTGATGAGGACTGTAAGTCGCCTCTGTTTTTGCATCTTCTAGCGTTAAGAATGTCCATTATGTCCAATAGTGGAGCGGCATAGCGTCCATATAAAAGATAAATGTGCACTTTGTGATAAAAGCATCAAATTTTTTTCATTGTTGGTACATTATATGAATATGATTTTAAGATATTGGGCCACTTCGAAATTCCCCCCCTTTAGGTGGGAGGGGCAAATTTAAAAAAAAAATACATAAGGTTGAAAAAAAAATATTAAAAAACAACGGCAACACCTACAACATCATGCTCTACCGTTTTTTAAAGCCAAGAACCCATTTTTCAATTCTGTTTTCAAATCAAGTTATTTTAGTGCTTAGTTTTTGAAAAAATTATTTTCAAACTCAAAATTTTGAAAAAAAAATAAAAAAAAAAAGGTTATTATGATTTTTTTTGCAAAATTTTACGTTATTAAGTACTAATTTGCTTTATCATTTTCGATACTCTTATTAACTTTTAGCCGAGTGCTAAAAACCAGATAGTAAGTCATTTAGTTTTTTAGAAAATTGAAAATTACCATAACTACTTTTTTCTTAAAACCGTCATTTTTGAACATAAACAATGGATTTTGACTTTCTTGTTTAAATTATAAAATTGGTCCAATCGATAAAACTATTAAAGGTCATGTATTTAGTTATAAATTTTTAAAATGTTATTTAATAAGTTTGGTAGATGAAAAAAAAAAACAAATTTTCTCAACCACGCCCCCTCCACCCCTTCAGTATCATAATAAAACCACAGAAAACCATCACTTTTTCAGTCTTTAGCCTTGAACATTTAACAGGATTTATTTATTTCATAGATTCATAGTACATATAAGACATAATAACATATTTTTCGTAGTACATGCTTAATTAATATTCATGATTTTGTAATTAAAGCTAACAATATAAACAATAAAATAAGGTAAAAAGATATAAAAAGTAATGTATAAGATAAGAATAATGTGATAAACGATAATAATTATTAGTAAAAGATAATTAAGTGAATAAGAAAAAGACATAGATATATTAAAAATTTTGCGAAAAATATTGAAAGGATTTTTTTTCGAAGGCGTTAGTGTTGCTTAAGCGCTTAATATCAGTGGGAAGTACGTTCCACAGTTGAATAGCATGTATAAAAAATTGTCATTCTGGTATATGTATTTTAAGTTATTTTGCGACTTGTAGAAAACAAAAGATGCTACAAATATGATCCTCATGGTATTTTTGTACATAACCGACGGCCGACGCCATTAAGCTCCAATAAAAACTTAAAATTCCGTTAGTTGTAAAATTCTCACTTTCTTCGCACAGTACAGCGCAATAACCCCTTAAGTCTTCTGAATAAATTTAAAATTTGATCACATACAAATTACTGGTACCACTTGTTTTTTGCGACGAATACCTTTATTGAGGGGGGGATTGAGAAAGTGTTTTTTCTTCAAACGTTTCATTTTCAATTAAACCGATTTCTTTTCGATCCGCTACAAATTTTGCGAACGATTTTTAACTTATTGAGACAAGAAATAAAGTACATATGGGGCTGATGTTATCGGTCCATGGAAGGCCGCAGAAGCCGGCAGAGGTAGGCAGATAGGTTGAAATGGCGGTCACGAGCCACCTAGCTTATTGAGCCAATTAGAGCTAGAGTGCGTCGTTTTGGTACCATAACTCATAGGACCTTTGGATGGAAATGGTATGGATTGTTTGAGTCTCGCAGCAACATGCCACATTGATCAGATTGTCGGTTGGCTCAGAGACTTACAAGGTTTGTACTCTTAGAACGATCATCTAGTCCTAGAAAAGATGTACAGTGGCTACTGAGGTTTATCCTAGAGCTAGTGCGTTTCGTTAAGGAAGGAGATCAAATCTTTGATCCTCATCTCAGAAAGTTCGTTAAGGTCACGAAAAAAAGCTTTACCAATTGACTGAGCTCTTTTTCTGGCCAAAGCGGAGCATTTACAGAGGAAATGAATGACTGTTTCCTTTTCCTGCTGGTCCCCGCAACTACGACAGTGATAATTGTGTGGTATATCTAGCTTCGCTGCATGCTCTCCGATTGGCCAGTATCCTGTTCATGTTGCAACGACCTGGCTATGTCTCGCCTGGGTCTGCAAATTAAGTCGTTTGTCCGGGATTTACTATAAGTGGGCCAAATCTTCATATAAATGATGGAATTTGACAAATTGCCCCACCTGCGATTGGATTCGGTAAGAAAAATATAGAATGTATTGCCCTTCATGACTCCAAGTGGAATGTTAACTGTTTCCGCAAGTGAGTCATGAAGGGCTGAACCTTGCCTGGCCAGTTCGTCAGCCCACTCGTTTCCCTCTCCTTGAGATTCACATTTAGGCTGGCGAGGTCATCACGGCATTGCTGCACCAATTTGGAAGTAGATGCAGATGAGCTAATGGCTTTAACAGCTGTCAGGATAGTGGTATTTCGGTATTGGTTGGGGTCTTGTTTGAGTACCTTACATACTTCCCAAATTGCTAGTAATTCAGCTTGAAAAACATTAGCAAATTTGGGTAGCCGAAAAGATCTAGAGATATTTAGAGATTCGGAAAATCATCTTTGAACCATCAGTCTTTCGTCACGATGTCGTTTTGCCAATCCTATCTGGATTAGAAAACAACTTTAAAATCCTTACTGAGACACAGAATAGGAGCGAAGTAATCAGTAGTAGTTAACAAAATATCTGTGGGAATTAGATTATTAATACAGCCGGCAGAGGTATTGGCCTTGTTAATTATTTGACCAAAATGGGAGCGAAGGTTAAGCTCACTGTCACAAATAATTCCAAGGTCTCGAATGGATTAAATTATGGGAATGGCCACGTTGCGAAAGCAATCAGCCCTATCGTCAATTTAATGGGAAATTTTTTTCCCTGGAAAAAAAAAATTCCGGGGAAAAAATGTTTCGCATCGCGAATCTCCCATGAAATAACTTTTCCCACGAAACAAATCATACCAATCTTCAAATGATTAAAAACATTTTCGAAGTTATTTTGACAGCACCGAATAGTGTTTTTTAATTGACTCAATTTTGTGTGTTAAAATGTAAAAAATATTAATTAAAATGATAAATAATATTGGTTTTGTGGTAGCAATCGAAGATTTAGAGCAAGATGAAAGAAATAGGCAATTATCTTTCAGAAGATACTTGAGGGATACATCAAATCCTCTTGAATTGCAAGAATCCATGAAAGTATAATGACAACTTGAAGTACAATTTATGATTTTGTATCCTAGATTCCATCAATATTATAGGGTTAACAAGCAAATGAAAACAAGCATCTGCACTACAATCGTAAAGGATACTTTAGTTTAAATGTTTTGCTTGTAAGTATTTTGGCTTGTACCGACATATTTGCGGGTTTGAGTTTATAAATCAAAATAATCATTTCTATTAGTAGGTTTGCGACGATCAAATGCAAATTAAATTTGTGGATGCTACCCATCCTGGTTCATGTCATGATTCTCTGGTGTGGAATGTGAGTGAACTGAGAACGTGGATGGAGCAACAATATTTGAATGGTAACAGAAATACATGGTTGTTAGGTAAGTTTTGAATCTTATCTTTATCTAATTTACTTCTTATTTTCTGACCCTTTCTAAGGGGACGCCGGATACCCATTGGAACCTTGGCTCTTAACTCCACATAGAACACCAGAGACAGGAAAACCTGAAAGTAAATTTAATGATGCCCATTCTAAAACCAGAAACATTATCGAGAGGACAAACGGTGTCCTGAAGAATAGGTGGAGATGTTTACTTGGCGCTAGAGAGCTGCACTATCGCCCAAAAAAAGCAATCAAAATCATAAATGTTTGTTGTGCCTTGCACAATATGTGCATTCATTTTAAAGCTGACACAGACATTGAAATTACACCCTCTCTACAAGAAGAAGATGAAAACAACTTTGAACTTCCCACTCTAAGTAGCTCAGAATACATGACTGAAGCCCAACGCATTCGAAGAGAAATAGGAAATTCTTTTTAAAAAGTTTGTTAACATTTAAAACATAAACAAATGGTTCTTAAGCACACAAATAAATAAATAAATTCATTAAAAAATCAAAGTCCTGGAATTCAGTTGAAGGTTAAATAAGGAACTTTCGGTAGGTATGTACAATGTACTGTTAGAAATAGAAGCCAATGAGAACCAATAATGATTAGTTTTGGTTTGGTTTTATAGATATATATTTGTTATTATATTTTCTTTTATAATATTTTAGAAAACAATCCTTTTATTTTGTTTTTCATAATAACAATGATTTATTAATTTTTGATTTGTTTGACATAAAACTAAATTAAAACTCCTTATTTTATAAAAATCTGGGTGTTCTTCACTCTTCGAAAGTGAATCCTTCATCCCAACATTAATATAGCTAATACGGCCCACCTGACGCTGGTGACGTTCTCGGCACCCCAAATTCTGTCTTCAAACTGAAAAACATTAAAAAAAAAAATAAAGTTCAGTTAGTTTTTATCAGTTCTCAGACTGTTAAAACAAATACAACAAAACAAGTGTGACCGCAGCCAACACTTGGCTCCAACTCTAACGGTATGAAGAACATAAAACAAAACTGGTGAGACCGCAGCCAACACCTGGCTCCAACTCTAACGGTATAGAGACCATAAAACAAAACTGATGGGACCGCAGCCACCACCTGGCTCCAACTCTAACGGTATGAAGACCATAAAACAAAACTGGTGAGACCGCAGCCAACACCTGGCTCCAACTCTAACGGTATGAAGACCATAAAACAAAACTGATGGGAACGCAGCCACCACCTGGCTCCAACTCTAACGGTATGAAGACCATAAAACAAAACTGGTGAGACCGCAGCCAACACCTGGCTCTAACTCTAACGGTATAGAGACCATAAAACAAAACTGATGGGACCGCAGCCACCACCTGGCTTCAACTCTAACGGTATGAAGACCATAAAACAAAACTGGTGAGACCGTAGCCAACACCTGACTCTAACTCTAACGGTATAGAGACCATAAAACAAAACCAACACCAAGTTCAACAAAATACAAATAATAAATCAAACCTGGATTATTTTTATTCACTGTAGCTTCAGTGTCTAAAAATTCTAATATTTCTTTCATATCGCATGTTAGAGACCATTCCAAAGGCCACGCCCTTAATTGTTCTTTTGACACTTTGGTTATGATATTAGTGCCAACCTTTTGAATTTCAAAACTTCCATATTTTAAACACCTTAATATTTCATAAGGTCCCAAAAATTCGTAGTTACTTTTACTATCATGCATGTTAGAGTCACGATGCATCAAAACAAAATCTCCCACTGCATATTTAACATTATCTTTCTTTTTTTATTTATCTTGTTCATACAATCTGGTTCAGGGTACAATTTCATCGCTACTCGTTCTCTATCAAGTTTTCGATCACGAATAGGTGTTAAGTCAGGAGATATTTTTCGTAAGATTGCCTGAATCAAAGGAGTTGAACTCCGGATTCCCAGAAGAAGTTGTAATGGTGTTGCTCCTGTTGATTTTTGAACAGTCGTATTTAACACTAATTGAATTTTCCATAAACCATTCATTCTTCTTTAATTTTTGTCTCAATTCGTAATAGGTTTCTTATGGTCCTCATATATCTTTCCACCTGGCCATTGCCTCTGTGATATCCGGCGTAGTGAAATGATGTTCAATGTGCCACTCGTTTCAATACTTTGGAAAACTTGTATTTTTAAAAGATGTACTAGAATCCATTATTATTTTTCTAGGCGTACCGAAAAGCGAAAGAACATGTTGTATTTTTTCTCGAGTTTCGGCCGTGGTAACCGATTTCATAGGTGTTAAAATGCAATATTTAGTTGTTAGAAATAGAAGCCAATGAGAACCAATAATGATTAGTTTTGGTTCGGTTTTATAGATATGTATTTGTTATTATATTTTCTTTTATAATATTTTAGAAAACAATCCTTTTATTTTGTTTTTCATAATAACAATGATTTATTTATTTTTGATTTGTTTGACACAAAAAATAAAACTAAATTAAAACTCCTTATTTTATAAAATTCTGGGTGTTCTTCACTCTTCGAAAGTGAATCCTTCATCCCAACATTAATATAGCTAATAGTACATATGTGATTTTGTTTTGTAGGTACTAACACTTCTCAAGTTTTGCAAGTTCAATATCCAGAAGTTTCTGCTTGAGGTGTAATTTTTCCTGGATTTCATACTTGCGGATTTTTTCCATCTCGATATTGTGACGTTTTGTTTCCTTTAAAAGCTGTTTCTGTTGGTCGTAAAGACGATCAATTAAACGATAAATTTTTTTTTACAATATCCCTGGTTTCATTTTGATGATTTTTAATTGTTAAAACAGCTTCCGCGATTTGTTCATATATTTTTTCTTGAAGTCTTATCTCTTTTTGCAGGAACTCCACCGAATTTTTTATTTTTGTGCAATTTTTTCCTGGCCTCTTGTGTGTTTTCTCGGTAACGACATCATCCTCTAATGATTCGTCCAAAATATTGCATGCAGTGTCATCTTCCTCAATTAAACAGTGGAAAATTGCATCTAGTTCTTTCGTTGAGTTATCTTCCTGGTCCTTTTGAAAATGTGCAGTATTTCTTCCAAGCCCGTCACGCCGAGATTCCACCTTTGGTTTTTTAGGACAGGAAGGCAACCCAAAACGTTTAGACTCAGAATGGCCTTCCACAGACTCACTTAATGCACAATTTTTTATGATGGACTCTTCCAAATCCGAGAACTTATACTCTCTGCTGGGGCCACCACCTGTTGTTTTCTTAAATTTAATGTTTTCAGACATCTTTTTTATATACTTTTTTTTATCACTCCAAACCTAACAAAAACAGAAAAACACTTTATTATGAATAAATTAGGTAATTATTATTGCATTTACTCTTTTCCACTCATAAATAGATTTTATCGGAGGCCCGATTGAATTTAATTCATTTAGGACATCTTCTTTAGAGCTCTTTTTGAGTACCCCGTTGCAATGTCTGGATATTTTTCCATCAAATTTACAAGGGTCTCAAGTTGTTTCTTGTTTGTTGAGTTAGACCTTACAAAATATTTTGTTTTTCATTAATTCTTCACATTTTTAATAAACAAATACTTACATTTTACCGCGCTTAAGGTTTTTCCCCGACAACTTACTTGGGGAAATGTTCGCATTGAAATAAGGAAAAAATTCCATGGAAAAAATTATTCACGATAGCTTTTTAATTGTCAGAAATATTTTCCCTAATTTCGAAGATCATTCGCGATAGCAAATTTCCCAAAATGGGAAAAAACTCCGGGGAAATTTCTTTCGCGATAAGGCTGAATATTTACTAGGGGTTGAGGGAAACCGTTTACGGGAGAAGGTTATAGATTGAAAGTAATGTTGAGTTCTAAGAAATTCTTTTCGCACCAAGTTTGGAATAAATTGAATAGACCTTAATGATTTTAATATCAACTACATAACTACGATATGAGCCAGTAGTTATATTGACTGTCAATATCGTTTATTGTTAGAACAAAGATAAGAGGGCCCAAGTGGCTTTGAAGAACGCATGAAGTGGCGTAAATGGGGATATGGGGGTCAGAGATTGAGAACCTGAACAAAACCGGAATGATCATTATAAATCCTTCTTTCATTCCGTTAACTGTTTTTCAAAGTAAGATCAACGAATGGTTTGAAAAATATATGTAAATTCACAAACGCATCGTTGCAGAGATGTTGCACAATCACTTGGGTCAAACATTCATAAAGCCATCAAACCAGCATAAGTTTTAATGTAAAGTGTTCACTATTGCAAAATTGCATCAAACTTAAAGCAAAACCAGAATCAAGGAAATGCGATGCGTTTTTGCTGATGTATTGCATCAGCATCAGCTGCGTTGCGCATCAGCATCGCAACAAAGCAAATGTTTGATGTTTATGAATGTACACTATTGTTGATTAAAAAATTTACTGTCCGTAATCAATTGAGACAAATTGTATAAATTACACCCAAATTTTGTCATTTTTATATTATAAAACAACTAAAGTCTTCTTAATTAAGTGTGTATAAAAACGAATGAAAAAAATTGATTAAGTCGAATCTGTAGAGCAGCAAGAAAAAAATCGTATTTGCCACGTTATAATTTAAAGTTTATTAATTAAGATGTTACCTTGTGATTGTCTCGATCCAAATGGACGAGATGAAAATTAATTTACATGATAAGCTTTAAGAAAAAACAGTACAGTATAACACTTATAGCAAATTTAAGAGCATTTAAACAGCTGATCATAGAAATACAATTGAATTTGAATAACAGCTATGACAAGAGAAAGTAAATCAGAATAGACAATAGAGTAGGAAATTTTAACTGTTCACATTTTAACTGAGTGAGAGAAATTCATAGGGTAAATAATGCAAAGTTTTTCACAAGAAGAAATGAAATTTACGATATTAGAATTACGTAATATTTAACGATATAAGAAAATATAAATAAAAAACAAATATAATAATTAATAAACAAATATATCACATATATAAATAAAAGAATAAGATGTTGATTCTCAAACATTCCGCCACCCCTGGAACAACGTTTCAGCACACAGGTAGGATAGCCAATTTATGAATAGGGCGAACAAGGTTGCCGGTGAAGGTTCGCAAGGTCACAACACGAACATGACCATCTTCACCTGGATGGATGTCGATGACTCTGCCCATTGCCCATTTGCCTGGGGGTAGGTTGTTTTCTTTTATAACAACCAGATCATTGAGTTTGACATCAGTTTGAATGTGTTGCCATTTAGGACGATTCTGAAGAGATGTTATATACTCTGTCTTCCAGCGCTTCCAGTACCCTTGGATCTTCGCTTGTAAATTTTGCCAGCATGATAAACGATTTGCTGGTATACTCAATGTGGGCTCTGGTACAGCTGCGTAAGATTCGCCTAGAAAGAAATGAGCAGGGGTTAGTGGATCTAAGTCAGAATCGGAGATTTGGCATAAAAGACGCGAATTGAGTATAGCTTCGATTTGCGTTAGGAGGGTATAAAATTCTTCGAAGGTGAGATTGTCTGTACCGATATCTCGTCGAAGGTGCTGTTTAACAGACTTTACCCATGCCTCCCACAAACCGCCGAAATGTGGAGCCGAAGGAGGGTTGAAACGCCAAGAAATACGATCACGAGCCAAAGATTCCGCAACGATTAAGTTATGATTCTCGGATAGGACGAGTTCATGCATTTCTGAGAGAGAACGAGCAGCTCCACGAAAATTTGTCCCGTTGTCGGAATACATATTTGATGGTTTTCCACGGCGAGCCACAAACCGACGAAATGAAGCCAAAAATGCATCGGTCGTTAGGTCACTGACGAGTTCGAGGTGTATTGCCTTCGACACTAGACACACAAACAATGAAATATAGCACTTCGAAAATGTTGATTTACGACCCGATTTTGTTTTTATTGTAAATGGACCGGCGTAATCACAACCACAATGCGCGAATGGTCTCCTTGTTAGGATTCGTTGTGAAGGTAGATTACCCATTTGCTGGGTTATGGTAGCTTTCCGTTGTCGAAAACAGTCTATGCAATCATGTGTTATCTTTCGGAGGAGATTGCGGCACCCGATTACCCAATACTCTTACCTAATTAACGCGAACAGAGTTGATACACCAGGGTGTAAAAATCGGATATGGGCATCAACGAGAATTAGTTTTGTAACGATGTGATCCTTTGGCAAGATGATAGGGTGTTTTGCATTGAATGAAAGGTCCGAATTCTCGATTCTACCACCAACGCGAAGGATGTTTTGTTCATCTAAGAAAGGAGATAAATCAATAAGTTTACATTTTTTAGCAAAAAATCCATGTTTTTTATAAAATTTTACATCGTCACCGAAATACCGTGCTTGTAACCATCTTATTATTCGATTTTTAGCTTCGAAGATCTCGTTTGGGGCGAAAAAAGGTGAGGAACGTTTATTTTTACGGCAAATGTCTATAACACGATTGATTTGTGCGACGGTTCTGATCAGAATATACCATATAAAATTTTATATCGTCACCGAAATACCGTGCTTGTAACCATCTTATTATTCGATTTTTAGCTTCGAAGATCTCGTTTGGGGCGAAAAAAGGTGAGGAACGTTTATTTTTACGGCAAATGTCTATAACACGATTGATTTGTGCGACGGTTCTGATCAGAATATACCACGACGAGATTCGATTCGAGAGAATTTCGAAAGGATGGTCTTCGTTGGTTGTGAGATATGATGCTGGTGGATGTTTCTTTGCCTCAACCATGCAGTGTGGATCATCTTCCACGTCCAGTATAATAGGCCAGTGTTCGGAACTTTTTCGAAGCCAATGGGGACCTGTCCACCAAAGGGGGTGCTCGAGTAGCTGTGATGGCGGGATGCCACGCGATGCACAATCGGCTGGGTTACACTGTGACCTAACATGAAACCATTTGTTTCTTTGAATCGTGCTAAGAATTTCTGATGTACGATTTCCTACGAAGATGTTCCAACGTCTTGGAGGCGATGACAACCAAGATAACACTACCTTAGAATCACACCAGGCATACACGTCAGAAAAGGTGATATTTAAAGCATCCTGAACAGAAACAAGCAACCTAGCGAGGAGAAGGGCACCACAAAGCTCTAACCTTGGGATACTCAGTTGTTTTAATGGAGCCACACGCGATTTTGATGCTACGATGTTGGTGGTCTAAGTTCCGTCAGGTAGTCGATAACGCGAATATATCACGGCTGCATACGCGGATGCAGATGCATCGGAAAATCCGTGCAATTCGAAGTTAGAATTTGCAATTCCAATTGTTCGCGGAATTTGAATGGTTGTTAGAAGCGAAAGTTCATTGCGATAGCGACCCCACTGATTAGATATTGCACTTGGGATTTCCTCGTCCCAGTCTAATTTTCTATGCCACAGCTCTTGGAAGAGTGTTTTTAAAAGGACGACCGTAGGAGCAAGAAACCCGAGGGGATCAAAAATACGTGCGACGTCACGAAGAATTTGGCGTTTCGTGATTGTTTCATTTGGGGTGTAATTTAAACGAAAGCTGAAAAGATCACACTTTGAATTCCAATAGAGCCCGAGCACCTTTGTCCAGGTATCTGCGTCTGAGTCTAAGGAAACATTCGAATTGCCGGAAGGACGATTGTTTGGAAGAAGCTCATTGCAATTGCTCTCCCACTTGCTTAATTCCATACCGCATTTTGACAAAAGTTCGATAAGCGATTTTTGCTTAAATAGCGCTTCACTTAACGTATCACCGCCCGAAACCATGTCGTCGACGTAAAAGTCATTAAGCACTATATCCGCAGCGACTGGGAATTTTTCTTTATAGTCTTTTGCAAGTTGTTCCAAGACCCGAACCGATAAGAATGGAGCACAAGACGTTCCGTAAGTCACTGTGCTTAGACGAAAATGTTCTAACGGTTCAGAGGGAGACTTTCGCCACACGATACGTTGGAAATCCGAATCCTTATCTGACACGCGAATTTGGCGGAACATTTTCACGATGTCCGCAGTAAAAACGAATTGGTGACGACGAAAACGCAAACAAACAGCAAAAATATTTCTTTGAATAGGAGGGCCTATCATGAGGGAATCATTCAAACAGTGACCACTCGAATCCTTAAACAACCCATCGAAAACGACGCGAAGTTTGGTCGTTGTGCTGTCTGGCTTCAACACTGCGTGATGCGGCAGATAAAATACATTTGGATTGTTTATTTCTGAAGCAGGAACTTTTGTCATATGCCCTAACGCCAAATATTCGTTGAGAAACGAAGAATAACTTTCAAAAAAGTTTTGGTCATTCGAAAACTTCTTTTCCATAGATTTAAGTCGCGAAAGAGCCCCGTTAAATGAATTAGCAAATTTTGGAGGGGATTTGAAAGGAAGATCGACTATGTACTTGCCGTTTGAATCCCGGCAATGTGTCCGAAGAAAATGATCTTCAATTTCCTGGTCTTCTTTGGAAACGATTGATTTAGGATCTACTTCTTCTATTGTCCAAAAAGCTTGAAGAATTGAGTCAACGTCTAGGGTTGCGGGGTGAGACAAAATGTAACGATCGCTAATGGATGGCAACTGCCCAGCTAACACCCAACCAAAAATTGTCTTTTGCGCCACTGGGTATCCCCTGGTGCTGTAGACGACGCCTCCAAGTAAAATTTCCCAAACTTTATCGGCTCCTAACAAAATGTCGACGGATGATGATTTGTTGAACGAAGGATCAGCTAAATCTAAATGATCCCAGTCTTCAACATTGAACGAAGTTGTAGGCAAGTTTGAAGTCACGCTTGATAATATATATGTATTGACGGGAATACTGAATAAATCAGAGCGTGAAGCTATAACCAACGATAGAAGGCCTCTGGATTTACCAGCGCTGGTAGATCCAATACCGCTTATGGGTATACGAGCGTTTCTTCGTTTGAGCCCAAGCCGTTGGGCACAAGACTCTGAAACAAAAGAAACCTGTGAGCCTGAGTCTATGAGAATCCTAACATCTTGATAAACACCCTGTATATCTTGCACTTTGCCTATAGCAGTAGGTAGCAAAGTCTGGGGTACATAATCTGTGATGTTAAGCGAATGGTTATTTACAAGAAATGCATTTGAAGTCGAAGGAACATTTGACGTCGAGGAAACGTTTGAAGTTTGAGGGACGAACTCTCGAACTGGACCTCCATTGAACGAATTGCTTATCGAAGTGTTAGCAGGCTGCAATTCCTTACGGTTTACATACACTAAATCGTCGTGCACTAAACTATGATGACGAGATTTGCAGACCGAACAGCGAAATTTAGACGAGCATCGATTTGAAGCATGACCAGGTCGCAAACAATTGAAACAAATCCTTTTGGATTTAACGAAATCTCTTCGAGAATTAATTTTCATACCAAGAAAGTCTTGGCATTGAGAAAGCCCATGAGAACCACTGCATTTTATGCATGAAGACGTAGTAGTATGCATGCTTTTCACTGATGAATTTTTCGACCTATTGTTTTCGCGGGAGCTAGTGTGAGCACTTTCCAATGCATCACAACGTCGTTCTAAAATTTCTAGGAACTCGGAAATAGAAGGGCTGTCGGTGGTGGAGCTATCCTCGGACCATGCTTTGCGAGTGTCAGCATCCAGTTTGTTAAGCAAAAGGTAAATAATCCACGGATCTCTGTTGAGTGAACTTACTGCTGTAAGACCCCTTACTATTTCATCTGCTCCGTTAGAAATTTTGCGCAAATTGTTGACATTGGAAACGTTCGTAGATGGTAATTCCATAAAAGATTTTATGTATCCGTTTATTATGTAGCGAGGACGATCGTAGCGCTTCACCAACCTGTCCCATGCTTCCTCATAGGTAGAATTCGTAAGCGGCAAATGATTAAGAAGACCTAACGCAGTATTACGAAGAGACGACTTTAAGAATAGGTACTTCTGAATCGGAGTCAAGTTTGTTTTATCATGAACGGCACTTTTAAACATATCCCTAAAGGACGGCCACTCATGATATTCTCCGGAAAAGGGTTCTATATGAATTTTAGGTAGAAAGAAGTCTGATTTAACCCCTGACGAATAAGATTTTCCTAACGTGTCAAGAAGAATCTTTTGTTGGTCAGCTAATTGGCCCAGGACATCCCTACTTTTCTGCAGTTGCTCCCTTTCCCTAATCGAAGACAAAAGAACGGATTGTACGACCAAATACCTGGACTCGAAACTATCATAATCTGGAGCAGGATCTACGTAGCCTTCCTCATCTGCGAACTCGTACATGCAAGTTTGAGAAGCGTTGAATTCATCCCATAACCCTGTTGCCTTAGACAAGCGCACATCCAGATCACCTAGCGAAACCCTGTCGTCTATAGATTCCGTAAACTTCTCAAGCTTGGTCAAGGAAGCCTTAAGATGACCACGAACTAATCGAAGCGCCGCAAGGGAAGGTGTATCAGGCATTTTGAGAAGAACAGAAAAGCACGAAAACTGTACACGACTTTAATTATGATTAATTCCTTTCTCCAATTTATGATGAAGTTGTAGAAGGTGTCCTAGGTATTCTCTAACAGAAACAAAAAACGAACACGTGATTCAATCCTATGAGCAATGGACAACACGTGGCAGCACAAAACGAATATTTTTTCTGTATAGGAACACGACAAAATCACTATGCTAAATCCAAAAATGAGCAGGAATCACAATTGATTTTACATGAATTTGTAGACAAAATCTCCTGCAGAACTTGCCAAAAATATGGAACACGTGCAGTAGATATCCTTTAGTCCTTGAAGCAGCGAAGAAAACGAGGTATGCGAATTAAGGAGCGAATCAGCAATATCCAAAAAACGATTACAATTTTTACAAAATAAATGCAGCTCAGAAATTTTATTTAGAACTAATATGGACTGTAGAACGAATTGTGGAAAAAAATCCACAAAAGAAAAAAATCCAGCTCGATACCGACCAAAAAATCTATAAAAACGAATGAAAAAAATTGATTAAGTCGAATCTGTAGAGCAGCAAGAAAAAAATCGAATTTGCCACGTTATAATTTAAAGTTTATTAATTAAGATGTGACCCCTGTGATTGTCTCGATCCAAATGGACGAGATGAAAATTAATTTACATGATAAGCTTTAAGAAAAAACAGTACAGTATAACACTTATAGCAAATTTAAGAGCATTTAAACAGCTGATCATAGAAATACAATTGAATTTGAATAACAGCTATGACAAGAGAAAGTAAATCAGAATAGACAAATGACAATAGAGTAGGAAATTTTAACTGTTCACATTTTAACTGAGTGAGAGAAATTCATAGGGTAAATAATGCACAGTTTTTCACAAGAAGAAATGAAATTTACGATATTAGAATTACGTAATATTTACGAAATAAGAAATAAGTATTAAACAAAAATAAATAGAGTAGAAATATAATAATATCAAAAAACAAATATAATAAAATATATCACATATATAAATAAAAGAATAAGATGTTGATTCTCAAACAAAGTGAATACAAAAAATTTAAATCTTAATATAATACGTTTTTTACTAAAAAGTATAAAACAATCTCTCCACATACCATTTAAACGAAAAACGATGGGGTGCATGCAATAGATCTTAGTAATAATTCTCATTTGATTGTATTTGTCGCAAAATATTTTTTGCTTAGATAAAAACCAGAATGATGTTATTGGCAAGAGACCGAAAAAAGTGTGGGTTTTTCAGAATTGTGAAGGCGGGCGTATGGGGCGTGGTTGTCGTAATTTGTTTTTTCATCAAACAACCATATTAAATAACATATTAAAAGTTCATAACTACCTAAACTATTGTAGGTCTATTTATTAAACTAATTTTATAATTTAAACAAGAAAGTCAAAATCTATTGTTTATGTTCAAAAATGACGGTTTTAAGAAAAAAGTAGTTATGGTAATTTTCAATTTTCTAAAAAACTAAATGACTTAAGACTATCTGGTTTTTAGAACTCGACTAAAAGTTAATAAGAGTATCGAAAATGATAAAGCAAATCATACTGAATAACGTAAAATTTTGCAAAAAAATCATAATAAACTTTTTTTTTTATTTTTTTTTCAAAATTTTGAGTTTGAAAATATTTTTTTCAAAAACTAAGCACTAAAATAACTTGATTTGAAAACAGAATTGAAGAATGGGTTCTTGGCTTTAAAAAAAGGTATAGCATGATATTGTAAGTGTTGCCGTTGTTTTTTTTTCAATCTTATGTAATTTTTGTTTTAAATTTGCCCTCCCACCTAAAAGGGCGGAATTTTTAAGTGACCCAATATCTTAAAATCATATTCATATAATGTACCAACAACGAAAAAAATTGTATGCTTTTTTTACAAAGTGCACAATTATTTAACTAAGCCGCCCCACTACAATGCAATAGCATTCTACAGAATTCAGTCCTCAATATCTTATCATTTGATGTCAACTTTTGCACTGGGGTAAAGTGATATGGGTGAAGGCTATCGGTATGAATCACTGTCCAAACTCTACTCTGGGGCAATCCAAGCATAGTCGCTATCCTTCATACGTCGGTCGTACCAAATCCAAAATCCGTTCCTCTTTGTGTGTTGATCCACCAGATGACCTTTCTCTCCTTCGAATCTCCAACGCTCCATGTTCCCGCAGACGATTGTGAAGTATTGCGAAAAGTGAAAAGTGGGGACAACTTCTATTGGGGAACCTTTCAGGGTACAATGTGCTTCTCGACTGGAACCATCCGCTATTTAACTGTAGCAATAGTGCATATCTGTCAATTCTTCCCGAGAGTAACTTGCCATCGTTTTGTGTTGACGATTTGGTACGCAATTTAGAAATGAGTTTTAAACAGAATGTCCTTCCATATTTATTTGTGGTTAGGTAAAACATATTTGTTTTTTTTTTTATAGGTAATCCTTTTTATTTGGGTAACAGGTAGGCATGCATGTCAATTTTGTTAAATTGAACACATACCCCAATAAAAAAGGTGAAATCTAGTGAATTCAATTTATTTTTTTTATTATTTGCTAAAAACCGGATTTTATGCAATAAAAAAATAAAAAACGGATAATCCACTAATTTAATAATTGACCTGAGCAGATCAAACTTGGGAAAACAAAAAAGAAGTGTTTTTCTTGGAAAAAAGTATTTTTAATTTTTTTTTTAATTTCTCAAAAACTAAGATACATTTTAGCATCCAGTTTTATGTTTTTTATTGGAAATTAATAAGATCATTGAATTTTGAAAAGAAATATTATACTTAATTACATAAAATTTTGAAAAAAATTAGTTATTATTAGGTATTAGTTTGAAATTTTATTTTTAATTTTTTTTTTCAAAATTTTGCGTTTGAAAAAAAATTTTTCATTGACCTATTCATAAACACAATTTAATTTAAAATGAAAATTTCTGGCTTTCCAAATTTAATTTTAACGTTGTTTTTAAATAATTTTTTTCTGTTTTAAGTCAATTTTTTATAAAATTGCCCCACCTGACTAAACGGAGGGAAATAGACCCCCCCTTCCCGACGATTTTTTTCTTGTCTTAACCCAACCTACTTGCTTTAAACATGTTCGATGCAGTCTCATTTGATCCAGTGTTTAGTTTCAATTTAATAACTTTTTTATTTTCACTAAGTTTGACGGATTGTGGCATTTGTTGTTGTAAGAAACTATCGTCATAAATTTACATACATTTCGTACAACAACAAAATTTGATGTACAGACTGAAAAAGGATCTTACAAACACGAAGGGAACCTAGTCTAAGACTCAGAACTAATGAAGAGTAATAAATACTTGTTGTATTGTAGTGGTGATAAAGATTGACTGCAATTAGTTGGATGTGCAATAAGTGCACCCAATCGCTCTACCAGAAATTGAACGCATGTGGAAGGCATTCTAAATTTTTCAACGAAATATGGATCTTCCATCTTGAAATTTACTCGTTCGTAAGTTGTTGTTGGGCGTCTTGCAATGTTAATTCGAAGTTCTAAGAATTCATCCTCATCAAAAATGTAATCGGCATCATTACAGTCTAAGATTTGGCAGCAGATTTTTGGCGTGAAAGGAAACCAAACGATATTTATATATTTATATTTATTTATACTGGCAAACGAACGTATACATTATCACATTCCCCAGGACTACATATGGTATCGTTTGGTTTCTTTTCACGCCAAAAATCTGCTGCGAGCTCTCGGTTTATTAATAATTATATCCATTGTCGATAAGAAATACTTCTTTCCACTTTTGATTAAATTAAACTACACTTGAAATTTGTTTGCTGCGATGTAATGTCAATTAATGACAGTTAGCCAATCAGAGTTTTCAAAAAACTAAATAAAATTTCAATGGAATATCAAATCATACATCACATACAATTATAAACGTCATACAACATTTGCAATGGAATCTGTGAAACAGAAAATTGTATGTGGTGTAGATATGATGGAAAAATTGTCGTATGTTGTAAGTGATGTATGTGCGTGAAATAGGCCCCGAGTTTCAAAATGCGGTCGCCTTAGGGAGCTCCCGTGTTAAGAGATTCATCGATAATAAATTTAATTTTTCCGATCAACATGGTAAAGGTTTTAAATTAAAAATTAAATATCAGAGGCCTATTTCACGGAACATACATCACATACATTGTATGAATGTATGTACCTTAAAGTAGTCCCCAAAGATGGCTCAGTGTAAATTTTGAATTAAAAAAAAAAATATGCGTCAACTAAGAAAACGCATTATTTAAAAAAAAAATAAAATTTACGCCCACTCATATGGGGCCTATTTTACGTCACATACATTTCTGCAATGTATGTGATGTATGTTCTGTGAAATAGGCCTTAGGTTCGGGTTCCTCTGCAAATAAACCTCCGTTGTCAACTTCGGATACAAGTGCTGAAATTTGGAAGATCTTCACACAACGTATAGAAATTTAAAAAAATGCAAATTCCTGTAGTGATCCTGTTGGTTCAAATGAATTCTGTCCTGCCAACTTCATAGACGTCTACAAAGGTCCATTTTGACATACGATGACTTATTCAGTATGAATTTTCTAAATGTCTGCAAAATTTTTATGTTTGTTTTAAAAAATATCTTTTCTGATGTAATAAAGAAAAGATAAAATTTTAATTTTATTATTTTTGTATTTAATTCATAACAATAGATCATAATTTTTGACAATAGTAAAATGAGGCTTGCAATTTTTTTTTTATTTCGTATCAAACTCAAGTTATTTCAATTCTTTTTAAAGAAAATGATAACTTTAACATAAAGTTTACTTAAATAAAGCTGAATTTCAATAATATAAGAAGTTTTAAAGTTGTATTGAGTTAATTATATTTATTAAACGAACAGTTTGTGCTAAGGTTTGTATAAAAGATGTTATATTTTTAACATATCAATTTATAAACATACCGAGTTTATAAACCTTGCATATCTTTTTTAAGGTTCTGTTCTCTATTTATTATCCTTAATTTAATCTTTTTTAAGTTTTATGCTTAACGTAATTTATACATTCCAAGATACATACCCATTATTTTAATAAAAAAAATTAAACATTAATGTTAGTTATAAAACTTATGTATTTTGTCCGTTTTAGTAAAAATAAATAGTTCTGTATTATATTTCTTAGTGCTGAAGAGTATTTATATCGGTTGTATATATATCCATCTAAGAAAAGAATAACGTAGAATACACTCCTTATTTGTTCATGTTTATTGTTTTTGGTTGATTTATTATTCAAAAATTTGTATAGGTTTATTTAAAACTGATAATAAGAAATAAAGATTTCCTAAGTAGGGACATGATTATTGCAGTTTTTACTATTATTTGAATAGGTCAGTTTCAAATTTAAAGTGTTTTCAATTTTGAGTTTTTAAATTTCGTTAAATTTTGTAATTCGTCTTACACCTTTCGTGTTCGTTCTACATGAAAATATAATTTAAGGCAGATTTTGGTTAAAAATACACATTGCTCAGAAAATAAAATATAAAAAAAGTAAAATTTAATTGGTTTTGTTATCATAACGATCGAAATGTTTTA
Organism: Epistrophe grossulariae; assembly: GCA_929447395.1. Classification (NCBI taxonomy): domain Eukaryota; kingdom Metazoa; phylum Arthropoda; class Insecta; order Diptera; family Syrphidae; genus Epistrophe; species Epistrophe grossulariae. The sequence goes on from OV839567.1 coordinate 68,243,112, forward strand.
ATTTTTAATGTTGCAATAAATTACACATTTCAACTTTTTAATTTTAATTTTAATCTTGTTTTTGTTTTCTTAAAGATAAGGCGCGAAGGTGCTTAAAATAAGCTTGTACTTTTTTCATGATATTTTAATTTTTTTTACATTTTTCCGTGGATTTTTTTCTTTGATTGAAGAATAAGTTTTTGTGTTTAAACATTTAAACTGACCAAGATAGATTTTTCCAAATGCTTCCAAAATATTTTTTACTTTGTTTTATTTTTAATAGTACATTTAATTACTTTAACCAACAAAAGAAGTTATATTTTTAATTAAGGAAATGCTGCCTGTAAATTATAAATTTATTATGTTCTTTCTCAGTGTTTTTTTATTAGGCTTCACTTATTTCGGTTTGACAAAGTTATTATTCAGTCAAATACAACTTTATCCTCATAGAGCACAAAGAGTGTTTTGAATTGGTTAAATAATTTGTAAATGCTAACAAGCATTTGTATTTTTTTTAATTTATCTATACATATATCCTTTTGGGTTTTTAGTCTAAATATTTTTTATTTTTTAATACGTATAGGAACATTACCGAAAGATTTTATTTTTTTTTATGTTTTTTTTTACACTTACACCTACACCCAAATTTTGAAGTTATATATTTTGCTCCTTAAATATTTTTGTATTCAAAACCAAAACAAACACTCAGTGAACCTATTGAATACATGTTATGTGCCGTGAGTGGTTTTTTTTTAAATTCTATTCCCAAAAGAGCCGAAATATTTGTATCATCAAACATTTTTAAGACTATTTTTTACATAAATATTGATAAGATGATAATATGAAACGAATTTAAAGTTGTTTTTTTATTTATTCATAATTAACACAAGTTCTTAAATAATTTAATTCTACGGGTAAACTTAAAATGCTCCAATTTGGTTCAACATCAAAAAATTTTATCCAAATATAAGATGTATGTATGTATGTATGTATGTATTGTATATATACCTATTCAAATTGCTTTGGAACAAGAGTTTAGGTCAAAAACAAACGCAACATTTAACAAACCGCAGCCTCCAAATCGGATTAAAAATAATATAGGCTACGAAAATATCATTCTAATAAGCTTAGTAATTATGTCATGTAATTTAGATATTTATTTTTCCATTTATGTTTTCACTATTATGTATGTGCATTCTATGTTATGTTCATAATAAACAAAAATATTTTAGGAGTCAGTTATTAGAAGAAATTCAAGTTTATTGTTTTAACATCTGTGTACCTTGCATCTGGAAATGTTTTCGTATTTTGTTATTTGAGAAATTAAAGATATAATATAAATGTATACAAATTAAAAAAAATCAATAAATTTGATGAATTTTAAATTATAATTATGAAAGTTTGCGTTGAATAATCAGGTTTGAAAGACAAAAAGGTATGTTTTTGACACAAAAACTCAAGTGCTTACCATTTCTTCGGCTCTCCCAAATCAACGTGAATAATTCGATACGAGGCCTGCGACAACGAAACTTTCGCTGTTGACAACATTTTTGTCGTTGTCAGTCGGCAGCGACGCATTGCGTCAGTTTACATTTTTCGCCATGTAAATTATGTTTGGCAGGCGGAATTCTCGTTGTCGTACCAAATTGTTTTCCATCGGTTTGGAGAGATTTTAAGGCTACCCAAACCAATCCGAAACATTCGAAATGACAATGAAACTTTCGCCTGTCAATTTTTTATGTACATGAGATTCGCTTAATCACGTTTGTGAGGGTACTCTCATTCATCGTCCTGTAAATATATTTTGGCAGCCGAAAGTTTCTTCGTCGTTCCGAATATTGCGCATTGGTTTGGGGGAGCTTTTAAGCGTAAAAAAAATATTTGTCGTTAAATACTTAAAAAATTTATGTTATAATGATTTTTGTTCAACTTCAAACAAACTTACACATTTTATAGTTCACTGAAGATATGTAAAGTAATTTTTAAATACCTCCTTATAGGAATACAAAGTGTAATTTTAAAAGTAGTATTTAGACTGTTTTATTTCAGTTTAGATTCACAACGATACGTAAATGTTTTATTATCGTGTCCTGGCGCATTTATCTTGCGATTTTTATGTATACTGTAATTATGTTTGTTTTTAGGTCAAATTTTGCCAATTTAAGTTCATTTACTTATTAGTTCACTAAAAGCTTTCCATTAAACAAAAAAAACTCGACTCATGTTGTAGGTATCTCTCACTGAGTTTTTAAATTTTGTATTCATGTTTGCGGTATAGACAAATGGTATAATGTGAGGTTATACATATATATACAAGTAGTTGGTTCTATTAATAGGGACGAAAATATACATTTTCTCGCCAAATTTTTATTTTCTGGCTTATAAAATTCCTTAAATATTTCTTTTAAATTTAGCTAAGTATTTTGTTTTATATAATCATATTCTTATTATTAATTTGATTATTATAATTAGTTGCTCATATATAAGTTGTTTTATAATTTGATAAGTTTTATTTTTTGTTTCGAATAAATACGTATTCAAGTTATAGTTTTGATTTTATTGAAATGAATAGCCTACGATTTATACATGTAAATAAGAACATTACATAATATAATTTGGTTTCTTCTATGTTAAAATTGTTTTACATAATTTATGTAATGTAGTTTATATATGGATGATGAATTTAAACAATTTAAAAGCGATCCTAATTATGTTGAGTTTGATGCATTGATATAGATTTTGAATTTATTTACTGTATCTTTGTAAGTTGAAAACTTCTTAAAATAATTAATTTCTTTATCTACATACTTGCCATTGATTTGTTTATGGAATTCTATAATATAAAAATATTTCTGGCACTATTGTTTAAATAATTAGTTTTATATTGTTGAAGAAATGAAAAAAAATAATATTGTTACGAAAAATTTTGTAGGATTTTAAATGGCGGTATAAAATATCAAATACAAAATATTGTATCAACATGTTTTGATTTGCTTGGTTTCACTTGCTGCTTAGTGAACCGTGCATTTTCTGCTTTGCTTGAATATTGTTTTTCTGTTGTTCTGGTATTTTATTATTTTCTTATGGTTTTTTCTTGCAAATAAATAAATGTGTTGAATTATTATTTTAAATGAAACCTTATTGTGTTAATGCGAAATGAAAATTTAACTTATTCTGGTTATAAATTTGAAGTTGGCATATGAGTGCCAAAAAAGTTTTTTTGGCACTTAAAAGCTTTCTTCACCCTGGTTTTAGTTCCGAACTATAGGGGTAAATACCCACAGTTCATCACATGACTATTGCAAATTATTTGGTAAAATATTCAATCGCATATCCTGGTCAAAAATTGACACTGACAAACAATTAAAAGTATTTGTCGGATAGCGATACTATACATATAAGTATTCTATGTTGTAAAATATATTATAATATTTTTTTTTTATAAATACACTGTTTTATTATTATTATTATTATTATTATTATTATTATTATTATTATTATTATTATTATTATTATTATTATTATTATTATTATTATTATTATTATTATTATTATTATTATTATTATTATTATTATTATTATTATTATTATTATTATTATTATTATTATTATTATTATTATTATTATTATTATTATTATTATTATTATTATTATTATTATTATTATTATTATTATTATTATTATTATTATTATTATTATTATTATTATTATTATTATTATTATTATTATTATTATTATTATTATTATTATTATTATTATTATTATTATTATTATTATTATTATTATTATTATTATTATTATTATTATTATTATTATTATTATTATTATTATTATTATTATTATTATTATTATTATTATTATTATTATTATTATTATTATTATTATTATTATTATTATTATTATTATTATTATTATTATTATTATTATTATTATTATTATTATTATTATTATTATTATTATTATTATTATTATTATTATTATTATTATTATTATTATTATTATTATTATTATTATTATTATTATTATTATTATTATTATTATTATTATTATTATTATTATTATTATTATTATTATTATTATTATTATTATTATTATTATTATTATTATTATTATTATTATTATTATTATTATTATTATTATTATTATTATTATTATTATTATTATTATTATTATTATTATTATTATTATTATTATTATTATTATTATTATTATTATTATTATTATTATTATTATTATTATTATTATTATTATTATTATTATTATTATTATTATTATTATTATTATTATTATTATTATTATTATTATTATTATTATTATTATTATTATTATTATTATTATTATTATTATTATATTATTATTATTATTATTATTATTATTATTATTATTATTATTATTATTATTATTATTATTATTATTATTATTATTATTATTATTATTATTATTATTATTATTATTATTATTATTATTATTATTATTATTATTATTATTATTATTATTATTATTATTATTATATTATTATTATTATTATTATTATTATTATT